>OLKM01000816.1:103039-138039 GCA_900291075.1 Melanogrammus aeglefinus
ATTATGCACTAAGTTGGGGGGGGGGGGGTGCTGTCGCGCTGGCGCGGGGGGTCGCGAAACAGGTCTCAAGTCCAAAGGGGTCCCCTGAAAAAAAGATTGGGAACCACTGGCCTAAGTGAATAACCCACCACAGCAAAGTATAGGCCCTTACACGGCACACAGGGAACCCCACAATAATCAGGCAATGCAACAGCTATCTCAGACACACACACCACATAAGTCAACGCTATACACACCACCCCCATAGGGCACTGCAACAAGCCAACAAGCCACCCCAAAGACGCAATCAGACTCAGCAACATAAGGAATCAGTTCATAATTAAAAAATATTTTCAACCACTTTTTACTACAGCACTCAACACATTTTATGCAGGAAATGCATTTTCTAGTTAGAGCTCCAGGAGTCCGCATACGGCCACAATCACTTCCTCTCATGCTGCTGTTCATGCTGGACTGCAGGGAGCAGGGCCGCTGCTGGCCTCTTTTTGTATATTAGGTAAGAACATCTAATTTGCCGAAATTGAGTGATAGGTTATACAATTAAGAAAAGACAACGGTGGACCTCTTCATAACTGATTTGCTCTTTTTTTTAATTCAATAATGGAATCTTTTTTTTATTTTTATTATTTTTTTTACAAACCTCAATTTTTGGTTCCCCCCCAGGGAATTGGTGCCCTGCGTACTCTGCGTATAGGGAGCGGTGGGCCTGGCAGGGAGTGAACGCTGATTGGCTGTTATGGTACATCTCTCAGGGATTGAACGCTGATTGGCATTGTGGGAGTTGTCGTCTTCAATCCACAAGCGCCAAAATGTCACTGTCTGCCTTTTCTCGGTCAAGAAGGTACACAATTTGAAATTTTTGTTACTATTCAACTTAATCTATGACCCACTTTTAATACAGATCCATTTTTCCACCGGTGAAGTATTCCTTTAAAGATACGTAGTGAAATATAGTGTTGTTTGCAAAGAAAGGAGCTAAATGTTTGTTTACAATTTTTATTGGAAATGCAAGACTTCATTTCTCTTCAACAGTACAATTTTTTTTTACTTTTTGTACAAAGAGGTAATATGAAACACAGTACACAATAGTTATATAACATATATTTAATATATACTTCAATCGTACTTCAAGTGTGACGATCCAGGCAAACATACTTATGTCCTCTACTCAGTAACTGATTTCCTTCAAGTCAAAATAAAAATACAGCAGAAAATATCCACCCTACTTCAACAACATTCTGCTTTAAATAGTTACTGTTATCTTAATTAAGTACCTAGTATAAAACAAAATTAAGTATCAAAAGTAAAAGTATGCATCTTTATGTTAATCTCTTAGCTATAATACATCAACCTAGGGTTGAATGAAGAGTTTTGCTAGTCAAAGCCTGGATGCTATCCTGTTGTCGTCAATTTCAAACTGAAAAGTTAAAATATTGAACATGTAAAAAAAAGCTTTTAGTAAACTAATTTTCAGCACTCTTAGTTACTTACTCTTAGCCTTAAAATTTGTCAAGTTAAGAGTTGTACTTTAGTCATCACTTAAATACAAATACTCAAGTTATTTTGAATCACTTGAAACACTTAAAAACACTTAAACAATTATCAGACACGGGTACCGTAATAACACGGTACCCTATATAATATAGGGATATCGCTATATGATATTAATATGACATATTAATATGAATATCGCTATACGATATTAAGGGTAATATTGTTTGTTTTGTGCCAACGACTGCTTTAAAATATAATTAAATAATAGCCATCAACAAATCATTAAGAAATAATTTAATGCATCAGTGTGCAGCAGTAACTTAAGTTATTTTAATGTTTTGATGATATGAATCAGCTTACACTTAAAACGGTAAGATGATCCTTTGAGAATTATTCTGTGCATGTGACCTGTAACAAATGAACCAAGTTAGCCTATCTAACCATCAACGTTAACCAAACCAATTAAACAGCATAACCTTATGAACCAAGCTAACCTAGCTATGAGTGAACCTAGCTAATCGAGCTTACCTAATTAACAAAGCCGACCTAGCTACCTAATGATGCAAGTTAACCAAGATACTAGTTAACCTAGATAATCAACTAGGATGACTTATGAAAACTTAGCTAACCTAACAATACTCGGACATTCAAGGGAATGGGGCAGCTAAAAAAAAAAGATCCACCAATTGTTTCATTACCAAAAATCGAGTGCTGCATTGGTTGATTGTTCTGGAAGAGCCAAACCTTGACATGACTGTTAAGTTCTAAACCTGACTTCTTGGAGAGTTTGTATTTGTCCCATATGTGTATGGTCGTGGTCTTGGTTCCAATTCTGGTGATGGTTGTGGACTTGTCCAGGCCTAGAAAGCTTAATGAAGATGTATGGGTCGACAGGAGTGGCAGCAGGCCTTGCTATAGTACCAGTGGCTGCACAGGTTGACCTTGAGAGCCAGGGTACAGTTGGTGGTGGGTCGGTCCTGGCAGCTCTCGTCTGGGGACCAAGAGGACAGTTCAGCTCATTAGCTCAGGTTATACTGGGATATTTACGTCCTCTGCAGATATTACATTCAATATAAGAGCAGCAAGAAATGTTGAATATTGAATGTTGCCAATGAAACTATTTAAAAGGCCAGCACAATATGTAATGTTCCTGGTGTGGTCACGAAACACAAAACTTAAGAAAGGGGACTTGTACTTTGACCCCCGTTGTAATGTGATTGTACACATACAGGTGTTCTCCAGGGGATCATAGTACAATCGACGTCACTGATCTCAGGTTGTCCTACCTGGGGGTTCTGTGGGGCAGGGTTGGAGGGCACAGGTCTGTTTGGCCACAGGTTTGGTCATGGAGTCGCAGCCCCTCACCAGCTCCCTTCCCTGGTAACACTTCACGTCCCGCATCCGGACGCCCACCCCGCACGTCTTGGTGCACTGTCCCAGAAATGACAAATCAAAATTTGAACAAAAAAAAAAACACATCCAATTCAAACTCTATTTAGGTTCAAAGGACACAATGCATCCAATGAAAACACGGTGCAGTGTCCAGGAACCAAACTGAAGTATGACTGCTCTACTATAAGATCCTAAGGCTTTTCTCTGTGCTGCAGTAAAAGGGCACTAATGCAAAATAATGCAGTTGCAAAATTTAAGCAATCACGTTAAGAAGCAGTGGGGGATTAAGGTGGTCAGTGGCCCCTAGGCTACTTTTGTGTGGGCCCCCTTACTGATCATACAGAAAAAATAAATGTATGTGCCATGTATAAAAGCAATGAGACACCCTTTAGAAAAACAGCAATGCAACAGAAGCAAGTATGAATTCCCAATAGCTGCTGCGACCAAGTATTTCTGTGGACCAACCGACCGACCGACAGAGCGAGCTAAAATGGTATTCACAGTACAACTTCAATCTGGTAACAGCTTTTAGCTTTCTAACCCAAGAGGTAGGCCTAAAACATCAGCAGCAGTACAGCAGTTACCTTGTTTCACTAAGGCAAAATCACAACATCCTTACAGAGACAAAAATGTACGTGTCGCAAATAAAACAAAGCCATACAAAAATCATTCACTTTTTTCGCTCAACCATCACATCAATGTTGTCGCTATGCTATCTAGTAGCCGTGACAGATTATTTTACAATAAAATTGACTTTATGAACCCGGCCACATGACATGGTCAACGCATCTGCCCAATCAGCTGCCAATTTTGTTAATGATTCTTGTTAAGGGACAATAGGGGTCACGTTTTTATTTTTTTTTAAATAGTCTGGCCAATCCAGGGCCCCTTGCACACCCCTAGCCCCTAGGCAGCACCCTAGGCAAGCCTGTGTGTTAATCTGCGTCTGGGTATGGGCCATTGAAAAAATATTCACTTCTTATTACAATAAATCACTTAGCTTTGCGCGTGTACATATGTTCACTACAATATGTCTATTACTGACCGGCTGTTGATAGCGTTCCAATTAAGCATGGGGAAGATGACAGAAGTTATGGTACTTCATCTAAATTGGGTAATAGACCCAGAAAGGTCCGGAAACTCTGGGGAACATTGAGCTTATGAGTTGGTCTTACCTCCGACCAAGGAGTAGTGTACCATTTGAAACATGGCCTCTCAAAACAGGTGTCCTCCTCCTCCGGCTTCTCGCTGTCGCTGCATGCCTCGTCTTCAAACATCTGGAACTTTCCACTTGTGATGCCGGCGCAAAGCACCACGCGCCTCTTCACCCCACGACCACATGTTGTGTTACACTGAGAGATGGAGAGAGAGAGAGAGAGAGAGAGAGAGAGAGAGAGAGAGAGAGAGAGAGAGAGAGAGAGAGAGAGAGAGAGAGAGAGAGAGAGAGAGAGAGAGAGAGAGAGAGAGTACACTATCCATCATCGGTAACACTTTATTTGAAGGTGTCTACCTAAGAGTGAAATTACATTGTCATAACTATGACATGACACTGTCATGACCTTGTCATAAACGTTATGAACATTTAATAAACGTTTATGACTGTCATTAAGTGTCATCCAGTTGTTGTTATGACAAGTTGACATTTATGGGTTGTATTGATTATGACAAGTTGACATTAATCAAAGTGACATTACCAGAAGTTGTCTTGGTCAAGAAACACGTTGACATTAATCAAAGTGACATTACCAGAAGTTGTCTTGGTCATGACAAGGTGACATTACATTTGTTTGGGATGTCTTTATAATGACAAATTGACAATAACCAGGATGGAATTATCAGAGGATGTCTCTGTCATGTAATGACAACTTGACGTAAACAGAAAATGCACCTCTTTTTAAGTTGACATAATTATTATTATAATAAGATGTGCAAGGTTACAGACCAAATTGTTGATAATATGGTAATACAATGATGGTAATGAATAATAAATATGTGGTAATAAATTGGTCAATTCGACAAATTCAAAATGTCTATGGATTAAATATTGTGGGCCAAATGTTGTGTGACGTACAAGGCGTCATATTAAACTAAGTGAAATATAGAGATTTTGATCTACCTTTTTCTTTCCTGAATCTTGAATGTAAGATAACTTTCAAGTTCACTGGGTGACTTTTTGTAAGCCTGAGGAAACATTCTTTAATCATGATGTTGGTGAATTTCAGGAGGGGTGTATGGAACCAGTTTGAAATGACATGTCTTTGTTTTATTGAAACTTATTGAAACACCAATACTGATTTGTTCAACGATTAGCTGAACGGTTTGGGGAAATAATTTAATTGCTATTATTTCAACCAAAATTGCGATTGCTATTTAGTGTGCAATTTTTCTTTTTAAAGTTCCTTATGTTCATTTTTCACTAAACAAGCAATAAATCATTCTATTTTATGAACAATATAACATTGAAGCAGTCAACATATAAACTGCTCTCTTTCCTTTAGGCCAGGCCTATGTGTTGAGATGAATTGATGCATGAATTGATATTATAACATCTTTATTTAACTATTGAATTGTAAAAGAAAAATAAATATGATTCTTAATGATCTCCAGTCAGTAGCAGTCAGTAACAAAAAAACTAAAACTCCAATGTTAATGCTATATCTGTACTGTCGCTTTAAAGGTCCCATGGCATGCTACTTTCTGGATGCGATTGTTCACCGCGATTGTCTCCCGCCGTAGCCTCGCTGCCTTCTGCCGAGGGACCACCGCCTCGGCAGTAGGCAGCGCTTAGGCACCACCGCCTCGGCACTTGCGTTACAGTCCTGGGGCTCTATACCCAAATAATATCAGATTATAAATAGATATCTACATCATATAATACATATTATCATGGCCAAAAGCTGTTTGCGCCTCTAGACGATATTATGAATCTCAAACGACTGCGTCGGGTTCTCCGACGTCTCTAGACGTCATTCTCCGACGTCGTTCTTCCACTTCCTCATCAATCTGATGTAGACTGAAACGCGACATGGAGGAGAAAGGGATTGTTGCCCGCAATTGTCTCCCGCTGGAGCCTCGCTGCCCGCCGCCTTGGCAGCAGCCAGCGCCGAGGCACCACCGCCTCGACAGCGAGCAGCAGGCGGCGCCGAGGCACCATCTATGCAGTGTGAAGCTCATTTTGCGATGACCTAACTGAGGTGAGGGATGTTGTTGGTTTTGTTTTCATATTTGAGCATGTAATTTGGTTTGTAGACAATGAAAATGTATAATGTGGAACTTAAGGTGTTAGAATTAAGGCTCTGAACATGCAGCAGCGCTGTCATTTCAACCTACACTTTGTAAAGGCACATTTGAAGAGTTTTATTGTATAAATGTGCCTCCGAGTGCTACAGGGTTTCCCTGTGTGTTTGTTTGATAGGAGGGGAATGCTGTCTCGTGTACGGTGTACTATGGCGCATTTTCACCGGCGGGTGTGGGTCGGTTCGTGCTGCTTGGTGGATTAGTGAGGGCGGGATGTAGCCCAGCTCAGTTACGGCTCGCGTTTCCAGCCTCGACAGTAACCTTGTCAGTGTTTCCCCTAGGATGGAGTTACAGCAGCGGAGGTGAAATGATTTTTTTTCCGCTCGTAATTTTTTTGTGTGCTCGCCGGCATCATAAGGGTGTACATACAGTACATACATCCCTATTATTTTGCGTAGCGCAAAATAATATAAGATTCGTATTTTAAAGAGATAAGCTCTTTAAAACACGTGCATATAGGGGAAATGCTGCTTATGGTAGGGCGGGGTTTAAGCCGTAAGGCGATAGCCACGGCAGCTAAGTATGAATCGGGACCTCAGAGCAGCTCAACACAGTGTAGCCTGCTAATAAATCCAAGGAAAAAGAAGAATGCGCACAATGAATAAAGCGCAACAATGTAGGACGTCCAAGAAGGACGGAAAACTTTTCCGCAACATTTTCTTCAATAAACAAAGCTTTCGTCATTGTCCAGAAATACCTCGATGGTAATGTGTTTGTTTGTTATTATCCCCTGTCGCACAGATGTGCGATTCTGTCGCCCAATCAACAGACGGCTTGTGTAGTTCGAATTTGCCGGCGCCCTTTCAGGTGTCTCAGTACCCCAACAGAGGAGTACTTCAAAATGAGTATGGCTCAATATGGCTCAGTCCGGGTCACGCCCCATTTTGCCGTGCCGCACGTTTGCTCACCGAACCGGCCCGCACCCGCCGATGGAAATGCGCCACTAGATGCTCAGTGACACTTTTCTTTTGACTCATGCGGCGCAGGTATGAATGTTTTATCTGTTATATATGTCATATCAATGCTGGTCATATTTACGGTTGTGGGAATGCAGCAAATTGCATTAAGTATCTTATTTTATTTCATTTTCATATTTTTTGTTCAATATCTATTTCTATATATTAGCGGCCTGCGCTAACCTCACTGAAGAGGGTAATACTGACCTATGTATGGGGTACTAGATGCTCAGTGACACTTTTCTTCTTGCTCATACAGATCTAAACAGCCAGTCTCCATTGTGGTCCAGTCCTTCTTCTGCACAGCGCATACCAATTTATTCGTTACACTGTCATAATGGTGTCATGACAGACAGTCTATCCTTCATGATATCTTAATAACAGAACAAAACCAGTTTTGTGAAATATCCTGTCGCACATCTATCTGACCAAGTACTAGAATTGGTCTTTAACTTTCCAAATCTTATAATAATCATTATGTCAACATTTCATGAATACAAAAAGAGGTGCATTTTCTGTTTGTCAAGTTGATATGACAGACACATCCTCTGGTAATTCCATCCTGGTTAATGTCAATTTGTCATTATAAAGACATCCCAAACAAATGTAATGTCAACCTGTCATGACCAAGAAAACTTCTGGTAATGTCACTTTGATTAATGTCAACTTGTCATAATCAAGACAACCCAAATAATGTCAACTTGTCATAACAACAACCAAATGACACTTAATGACCGAAGTGATAAACGTTTATGACATGTTCATAACGTTTATGACAAGTTCATGATAGTGTCATGTCATAGTTATGACAGCGTCATTTCACTCTTATGTAGACACCTTCAAATAAAGTGTTACCCAATCATCTCTGGTGCGACACAAAGTATCCGAACTGCTGTTCCTGATAAAAATGGATTCATTTGAGAGTTTTATCAAACAAGGTGATTAGCTCCAACTCAAATAAATAATTCTGGTTAAAATAGGAAAAAATTAAACACTCTAATCATAAATATAGCAGCTGATAGATCAAATAGCTGTGATATTTTACACAAAGACATTTTTATTCCCTTTATTTCATTTATTGATCCCCTAAGAGAGAAATTCAGTTTTAAGCTACTCTAGCAACTGGAAAAGCCAGAAACTAGGAGAGGGCCCAGATAGCTTCTGTACCAGAGAGAGCGTGCAGTGAGGAATGCAGAAAAGGCCTCCAGTATTTCGCAGGACAGTTGGGGCATTTAATCCTACTGGTCTAGTTTTGCATCAGATTGATACAACCCTATGTATGAGAAGTAGTCGTCCTCACCCTGTCCCAGTCCTGGTTGAGCCAGTGAGGTCTGCAGTCCCTCTCCCCACAAGGGTGCACTGCAAGGGGCTTGTCTTCCTGGGAGCACTGGGCCTCGGGCACCACGCGACCCTGCGGAGTCTTGCAGTACACGTGGCGGGTCGTCCTGCCTTGACCACACGACCCTGAACACTGGAGGGCAAAGATACTTAACACTAGTACACCAAACATGGTAACATGTGACTGTTAAATGAAACATGGTAACATGCGGCTGTTACACCAAACATGGTAACGGCTGTTACAGCAGACATCTGGTAACGTGGCAGTTACACCAGACATCTGGTAACAACCGTTTCAGTGACACCAAAAATCTAGTACATGTGTAATTTCAGATAATTCAGGTTAAATTATATTTTAACTTAATAGTCAGCAGCAGACACTAATGAAATGCTCTACTTCCAGGTTTCCTCAAGGATTTTCTCAAAAGGACTTACGGGTCCCCATTCAGACATGGTCCACTGACGCTCACAGGGCGGTCCTGTGCAGTTCTTGGTGTGGGGGGGTTTGGTCGTGGGGTCGCATGGTCCGTCCTCGTAAGAACAACGGACCTCTCGGTCGACTTGGGCCCGGTGGCCACACTTGGCGGGACACTGGACCAAAACCAAAGAAAAACACCAGTTACCAATTGGCTGATTGTACAGTACCTGCTAGGGTCTACTGCTAGTGGTAGGGTTAGGTTTAATAGTATAATTGGAGAAGGAATAGTGGGAGGGATAGGTTAATATTAGGGCTATTATAAGGCTAGGTTTATAGTGGTATGATTAGGTTCTATTTCATGTAGGCTACGCCATCTAGGCTTCGACTTATGGGCTTGTCCAGTGTGCACGTGATCGTGCGCACAGACATTTTCAACTATGCACCAATCAACGTGGGCACCGCCCACATTTCCCAGGGTACCGTGTATATAATGCGGCACATACCGCCGCTCATCCTCCCTTTTCTTTCAGCATTGTACTGATCAACAGCACGACTTCTAGGCTTCAAGAACCCTGTGGCAGCGGCGTGGGCGAGGAGACAGACCAACGGCCCTTTTCAGGGCCACTGGAGAGCACTTCCTTAAGATCTGGGCCCTTTTCAGGGCCTCATTGTGCTTCCTGTCCCACTTCCCTGGCGCCGGGTGACCGGCACCTGGCGTGTTTCAGATGCCTTGGTGCTGAACACGTCGCGGTTACCTTGGTTACCCCCGTCTCCTGCGTCGCATGCCACACGTTGCCTGAAGAGGGGCTCCTCTCCAGGCACCTCTTCTTCTCACCATTGGTGGACCTCTCCGAGGCCATCAACATTTTTAAGGCTGGAGTTCCGGGCATCGTAGACGACGATGACCACATCCAGGTGGACAACGTCGCCTCCTTGGACGACGTCGCCTCCTTGGACAACGCCTTTGCGGACTCTGCGTCCGGGTTCTCCCACTCCAGGGCTTCCACCGTCACGGTCGTCCCCAGGGTGAAGCCATGTCGGATAGCCGATCTATTCGGCAAAATCCTGGGCGAGGCGGCGGCCATCAAGGGCATCCCTATGCCTGCCCCACCTCTTGCCCCCATGTCAGATGACATGCAGGGCAAGTGCTTTCGCACCCTGTCTTCCTCCCGGCGGGCTACCCAGTGCCCCCAGTTCCCACCCGCTCAGCAGGCCTTCACTGACTTCACAAACATGGAGTGGTGGGCTGACACTCAGTCGAGGGGGATCCATCCCCTGGCAGCGCTTCTCTGTCTGGGCGCCGGATGGCGTCCTAACGAGAAGCTGCTGCCCCCCGACCGCCTCCAGAAGCAGATAGCAGATATCGGCCTGACGGACAGAGTGTTCGTCTGTGCCTCACAATCTGCGGCGGCGGTCAACAACCTTGCCCTGCTCTCCTCTGACCTGGTCTCCTTGATGGCTGGTAGGGAGGCTTACGGCCCGGAGGAAGCCGCAAGATGGCTGGCGGTTTCCCGCTTCTCCAGCGCCATCCTCCAGCTATCCCAGCCCATAGCTGTTTCGGTTCTTCCACACTGCAGTGCCGGAACGAGAGCGGACCAGCCTCCAGGGCCCATTAGTTCCGGATAGACTATTTGGGCCCCGGTTCGGAGAGATTCTCATGGGTTCCTCCCACCAGCAGGCCTGAAGGAAGTGGGGTCGAGCCTGGTCCCAACGCTCCAGGGGGCCGCCTCCAACCCAGTTGCCGCAGCCCCCGCCGCAGCCGCAACCCGGGAGAGCAGCACAGCGGAGCCAAAAGCATCTCAAGCTGGCTCCCAGTTTTTCTTTCCATAATAAAGACCGTTCGTCCGAACCTCAGTACATACTTCCTAGAGAGCGATATTCCTAAGGCAAACTGCTGTCCAACACTTGTGCATTCCTCTAGGCTGCATCTTTCCCCACTCCGTCTGGTGGCTGTAGGGTGGCAGCCGGACGGCGTGTTTACATAATCTCTGGTTCACCTGCTTCAAATAAGCGGCGTCCCTTTGAGCTTCGTGGGCAGACTGGAGACTCGTTACACGAGCCCGTAGATATGGACGCCCTAGTTCCCCACATTACCCCCTCTACCTCCCTCCTACAGTCTGTGGAAGGTGAGAAGACTGTGGTCACAGCTAGCGGACAATACGGCAATCCTAGCACGGCGGCTAGACAACTCGTTACTCGTTCATCGGGCACGAGGGAAAATGCTAGACGTCTTCGCTGCCTGTTCAGCAGACATAAGCGCGACGTCTAGACAGTTCACTGTGTGTACAGCGACTGACTGTAACGTCTACCATGCTCGCTGAGCCCCCTCCCTTTCATGGGATGCCCCCCTTGGTCCACACACAGTGTGGAGACGGTAGGGGCCGAGGAATACAGGTTATTCCTGGACAGCATTCCTCAGCTGTCAGCTCGCCGTCTCTCCAACCGCTATGTGTGTTGGCAAGAGCGGTGCGTTCTACCATTGTTGTTGGACAACACCTTGAGATGGGGCCATCCCATACAGTTCAAGCGCCGTCGTCCACCCTTTATGGGTTTGGTGGAGACCGAGCTACGGGATCCAGCGGCAAGCACGGCTCTGTCAGCAGAGATGGCCCGTCTCTTGGAGAAAGGGGCCATCACTACCGTTCCCCCCCACGGCTCTACTCAGAGGCGTTTTGGTGGAAGACATCTGTGCGGCTGCGTCTTGGTCTTCCCCCTGCCGCTTTGTCAGTTTTTACATGTTAGACATGTCCAGGGGCTCACTCCGGCTACTCTGTGTTGGAGTCTGGGGCCCCTTCTACGGCTTAAGGATATAGGCATGTTCTTTTTGCGCCATCGTCAATATCCTCTCGCCGGCTGGCGAGTTGGATTTGACTGCCTGTATTTTTCTCCCGCCCTTAGTCAAATGAAAAATGGACTAGAGGGATTCCTATTGGCTCGCCAGTTGACGAGTTGGATTCGTCTGCCAGTATAGCACTCCCGCCGTTTTTTTAAATACAAACGGACAAGAGAAGTTCCCTATTGGAGAGTTGGACTCCATAGCTCCGCCCCCGGTGGTAGCGGACCTAATGGAAACCGTATTACTCTGGTTTTTCTTTTCCTTCTCATGGATTCCATGAAGCACAGATTGAGCCAGAGTTTTTACAGACTCACTTTTTTCTCTTGATCATCGCCTTGCTTGATCTAGGAGGAATTCGTTTTTTATTAAGCAGTTGTGTTTTGCACATCCTTGGCGTTTATGAGTCTGATGTGCCCTGGTGACTTATGTTTTTTGACTGGGGTCCAGCAGGAGCACATTGTTTGGGCTCCGCTCACAGCTTTCGCCTTAGCCCATAAGGCAAAGCCTAGACGGCATAGACCTACATGAAATAGAACGATAGTTATGATATTATAACTTTAGTTCTATGATTGTAGGCGTACCCGTCTAGTTTCCCACCTGCTTTACCCTCCAAATGCTGAAAGAATAGCGTGGAGGATGAGAGGCAGAATGCGCCATTATATACACGGTGCCGTGGGAAATGTGGGCGCACGTTGATTGGTGCACAGTTAACATTTTCATTGAGAGCGATGCTTCTGCACAGTTTGTCTGAGGCGCAAATTGCAGGTAACAATGTTACCTGCAACTTTTAATTTATATCTCTGTGAAACAAATATGCAAATTTTCCGGACAACAAACGTACAGCATATGGGTATTTATCAACTGTACAACCCAATCTGTCGATAATAGATAGCAAAATAAAAACTCACCATCTTTTTTTTAACTGTAACTGGTGAACAGAACTCCAGTGTTGTATTAAACTATTGGAGTGTAACAAACTTTTCAAAAGTAAACAACAAGATTTCAGTTGTTTGTAACATCTAGGTGGATGATACATTGCTGTCGCTCTCTGTAACAATGCATCAAGGTCGGGTTGCTGACCCAAGGTTGTCTAGCTTACATGCTGCTGGGGCTAGAGATAAAACTAGGGCTTGTAGTTGGTGGTGGGATTAGGTTAGTGTTTGGACTGGGGCTAAAACTAGGGCTACTAGTTGGTGGTCAGATTAGGTTAGTGATGGGGCTAGGGCAAGTGGTAGTGCTAGAACGAGGGGTAGAGGAATGGTATTAATAATAGTATAGTATTAGTAGTAGGGTTAGGTTTACTATTAGTAATAGGGTTTGGGTTAGGGTTAAGGTTAGGGTTAGGGTTAGTATTACTAATAGGGTTTGGGTTAAGGTAAGGGTTAGTTCTAGTAATTGGGTTAGGGTTAGTATTAGTAATAAGGTTTGGGTTAGGGTTAGTATTAGCAATATTGAGTTAGGGTAAGTATTAGTAATAGGGTTTGGCTTAGGGTTGAGGTTAGGTTTAGTATTAGTAATAGGATTAGGGTTAGTATTAGTAATAAGGTTTGGGTTAAGGTGTTAGGGTTAAGGTTAGGGCTAGGGTTGGTCCTGGGGAGACCGCTGTACCTCTGCCCATTCTGCCACCTCCCACTGTGCCCCACAGGCAGGGCTCTTGCAAGGCCGTCTCTCAGCGGGCCTTTCCAGCTCGGCGAGGGTGCAGAGGTCGCTGTACACAGAGCTGTCCAGCCCAGGGGACAGCATCCTCCAGCATCGAACCAGCCGGAACTGGAAGCCCTCGCCACATGTTCGTGAACACTCACTCCAGGTGCTGGCCTCCCACCTGGACACACAGGAAGTACCACTCAGTATAGGGAGACAGGCAGACAGACAGAAAGACACCTAGATAGACCAACAGGGAGACAGGGAGACAAGCAGCACTAAAGGGCGGGAGGTAGAAAGACAGACAGAGAGAGCAACAGATAAACAGACCAACATGCAGGCAGGCAGGTAGAACATTCAAGAAGACAGGCAGGCAGGCAGACAGACCGGGGTTGACACTCCCTGGCGATACAGAAGTCGTGGACGGGTTGGGGTCGGGTCACTGCGTCGCAGTAAACATCATCCACCTCTGTACCGTCGTACCGCACACACATGGCTAATGCCCTGCTAACACCTACACATGCACACACACACACACACACACACACACACACACACACATTATGTGGATTGTGTAGCAGTTGGACAGCATTTAACCTTAGATGCACGAGTGACTGGACCCTACACTCTTCCATAAGTGGGTCAAAAATGACCCATATAAGAATCAATGTGTTTTTATGCCATTTTTGTCATGAATAATCACTTGTATAATATTTAGTATTATATTTAGGACCACACAAGAATTATTTCATGTTTGAAATATCTTTATTTTTCACTTTTTAACATTTTTGAAAAATAAAATTACCCAGAACAGCAATAGAAAAATGTGAACATCCACTGTCTGTCTGTCTGTCCGTCCGTCCGTCTGTCTGTCCGTCTGTCTGTCTGTAACTGTCCAGTCATTGACAGTTCCTCTCTCTTTTCCCTGTTTTGCCTTCTTGTCTTCTTGTCTCATCACTGTATGCAGTTCAGACAAACTACCTGTTTCTGGCTGTGATCATTGCACACATGTACATTGCATTTCCCACACCTATTGTTTACCTTGCGATCTTTGTTACTTGGGCAGATCTGACACCTCTTTCTCTTTGGTTGGCCCTGTCTGCTTCTTTCCTGTGGCTGGGTTGTGGCTTTTGTCACCCCACACCTTTCCATTGCTTCAATAATCGGGGTTTGCAGTTGGGGGCATCCTTCCAGTCGACTTCTCATGTGTGGTGTGACAAGCTCCTTTGACAGCTCTTTGAGGAAGAGCCGTCGTGCATTGGTGATGCCGCTCTTGAATTCTGGGTGCTGAGTCGAGAAAAAGGTGTAGGCATTCAGGGTGGCAATGTCAATTATGTTGTACCACAGCACCATGGGCCACCTCTGTGTTTGGCGCTTGCAGGTGTAGGTGCCAACCATCTGGTCAGTGGTGTCTACACCTCCTTTCGTCTTGTTGTAAAATGTGATTATTTCTGGTTTTTTCTTTCTGCTATTTTCATCGACTACTTTGTTGTGGTGCATCGTGCTCAGGAGCCCAACAGCTTTTCCTTTCTTTCTGACATAGCTGACCATGGTAAGGCTGTCGTTGAATCCAAACTCTGTGCTGTGAACCTCCCTGGACTTGGAAGGCTTCATCAGAGGAGGGATGTCTGGCTTGTTCTGACGTAGAGTCCCCACAATAGTGAGATTCTTCTCCAGGAGATGCTGCGCAAGAGGCACACTGGTGAAAAAGTTATCCATGGTGATGTTGCGACCTGTGTTTCTAAATCTACTACACAACTGCTGGACAATGTTTTCCCCCAGATTCTTCTGAACTTCTTCCCCTGGTTGTCTCCCCGTGTAAACTATACCATGTATTGCATAGGGGATGCGTGCATCACAAACCCAGAAGATCTTTATGCCGTACTTGGCGGGCTTGCTTGGCATGTACTGTAGAAACTTGCACCTACCCCTGAATGGCACAAGCTGTTCGTCCACAGTGACACAATCACTGGGGATGAATCGCTGTCTGCAGTTGACCAGGAACAGGTCCCAAACATAACGGAAGGCTGCCATATGGTCTGTTTCCAGTCGGAAGGCTCTGGTCCTCTTATCATCGAAGCGCAAGGTACGGCGAATGTCTTCAAATCTTCCAACAGCCATAGTGGCCTTGTACATGGGATTATTTAGAGGACTCCCAAACAGCTCACGGACTGATACATCCTAGTTCTTCTCACTTCCTGCAAGCAGGGTCAATCCAATGAAGGCCATGAATTCATCTTTTGGTGACATTCTTCCATTCTTTTCCTCTAGCTGTTGCTACTCTCCGTCCTTCCAAGTTTGTGCACTTCATCACCTCTTGTGTTATATCATCAGTGATAAAGAGCTCCCATGCATCTCTTGGTGAGACACTAGTGCTAAGCCCTTGTGCTGGCCCTGGCCGACTTCTTAGGATATTGGGGCTCTGTGTTCTGCCCTGGGGGGGAGGTAACTCGCTCCAGTAAGAGCCCTTCCGACTCATTCTGTTTTTCTTCTTCAGAGGACACAGAAGAGGAATCTTCTGAGTCAGATTGATCCTGTTCAGTTGGATTTCCAGGTGGACGACTGCCACTGCCACCTGGACAATAGTCTGGATCCTCATCATCCGAAATTTCAGACTCTGAGTCCAACCCCGTTACTGCCTTTCCATCATCCATCATGACACCTTGGATGAGGAAATATAAGAGTAATGTTTTCAATAGATCAATATGTAGCTATATAAATAAATACACACACACACACACACACACACACACACACACACACACACACACACACACACACACACACACACACACACACACACACACACACACACACACACACACACACACACACACACAGACGCTACATATAGTAATGTTAGCTAACTTAGTTAGCTAGCTAGTGTTAGCTAGTTATAAAGTAGGCTAATTTGTTATAATAATATAATAAATAATAATAGCAGTCATGAAAGACACACACACATATTATATGAAGATAATACTTACACGTATCAGCTCTTGCTGTGTAAAATAATCTTCCTGAGGGGTGACACTTCTGATATAGTCTGTGTGGTCCACAGTTTATTTATTCCTGACAGCCACAGTTGATAAGAATCAAAGGTTCCCATTGGATTCCATAGAAAATGCATGGGGGTCATTTTTGACCCACTTATGGAAGCTTGGGGTAGTAAACAAAAAACTACAATTTCTTAAAATGTATAGAGGGTAAGTTAAAAATGTTAATGGCATTATATCAAAAACATGTTTTTTGAGGAATACCTGGAACATGAAATGATAAAAAAAATTCATTACGAAGATATTTCAAGAAAACAACCTCACCGGGTCATTTTTGACCCACTTATGCATCTAAGGGTAGATTGCATTTATACAGTGCTACCCAGTGGCCACTCAAAGGACTAGTACAATTTGGCCTAACATTCACCCATTCCCACACCAACAATTGTATCAACCACGCAGGGCGACAGCGTGTGTGTGTGTGTGTGTGTGTGTGTGTGTGTGTGTGTGTGTGTGTGTGTGTGTGTGTGTGTGTGTGTGTGTGTGTGTGTGTGTGTGTGTGTGTGTGTGTGTGTGTGTGTGTGTGTGCGCACCTATAGAACAGGTCATAGTGCAGGGTTCCTGGGAGGAGAGCTTCCAACGGTACATATCAGCCGGACTCAGCTTCAGGTTCTTCTGGTTACCCCTGCACGCATGCACGCACACAAACACAAACACACACGCGCACACACACACACACACACACACACACACACACACACACACACACACACACACACACACACACACACACACACACACACACACACACACACACACACACACACACACACACATGCATTAAGGTTAATCATTCATATGACTATCTTGTTTTGCACTGAATGTAGGAAGTCCACTTTCATTTTGAAATGCCTAAAGGAAGTACAAACTCCTATTTTGAAGGCCCATAGCAAACCGTTTGTTAGGTGAAGAAACCCATTGGAAAGGTTCACTTCTTCACCTTGCATGTAAATTAATTGAAAGGGGCTGTGAACCCCTAATACAAACTAAAGTAATGTCTTACAAGAACCTCAACATAGGAATCTGTGCTATTTTGTCATTTTTTTGTCATTTTTATAAAACATTGTGTCAAAACCTTGTCTTTGTTTGCTATTACCAATCCACCTCGAAAACTATCAACCTCCCTGCTGAACGACCTGCCCACCTGTTCTTCTGGATGATCAAGGTACTGTTTGAAAGTTTAAGTGAAAGTCTATTGAATTGAAGAGATGTAATATAGACCCTTTTCACAGAGGTATCATAGTGGGGCAAACACAGGACTCGCTTCTTTTGGGTATCAGGGCACGGCTAGTAGACCTCTCTGAAAAGGGTGTATAAGCCCACACAAGTACTGTCTGTCTGCCTGTGTATCAGACGTGTATGTGTGAAAGGACCTGGTCCTGTTGTTTCGGTGCATCCTCTGTCCTCCTAGAGTTCTGTTGGGGGTGTGGCCTTCGCTGTCGTTTCGCTTGCGGCCAATGGAGAATTCCTGGGTCTCGTTGAAACTTTCCCGCTGCTCCAGCTCCACTAGCCCCGCCTCCTCCCCCTCCACCAGCAGCTGATTGGTAGAGATGTTGATAAGCAGCTCATCTGCACCAATCCTGTCCCCCAACAGGACCCTCCAGATGAGGTTCTGGGAGTCTGGTACCGCGAGAGCAGACAAGCTGCTGTTTACCTCTAGAGAAGAGAAGGAGAGGAGGAGAGGGGGAGAAGAGGAGAGGAGGGAGGCGGAGAGGAGGAGAGGAGGAAGGAGGAGAGGAGGAGAGGGAGAGAGGAGGGAGGAGGAGAGGGGAAGAGGAGGAGAGGAGGGAGGAGGAGAGGAGGAGAAAAGGGAGGAGACAAGGAGGGAAAGCCATGGATGACAATTAGGCAGAATATTATGTATTTACAGTGTGTAAACATCTATTTGTTACTAGAAGGAACATGTGGGAGGTTGGGAAGCTAATGTCTTATGGCTAACAGTAACCAGAGTTTATGCAACATTTCCCCATGATGCATCACGGTACCTCCACATTGATGAGGTGCTACAAATCAACACAATTTCATCTATCCTCACACCAACTCACTTTCTTTCTCTCTCTCCTCTCTTGAGTGCATAAGTGCTTAGTGTGTGTGTGTGTGTGTGTGTGTGTGTGTGTGTGTGTGTGTGTGTGCGTGCGTGCGTGCGTGCGTGCGTGCGTGCGTGCGTGCGTGCGTGTGTGTGTGTGGGTTTGCTGGAAACTTGAACTTTTTAAGAGCTGTAAACAGAAATATGTGTAGTGAAATATGTAGAAAATATTTAAGATGTTTGTGGTGTTTCAAGATATTTATGGTTTTGTTCGGCAATATCACTGTTGCTGTAGGAGAAGCCCTGGCTCCATGGACAGGGTTCACATGATATCATCGCATGACTTTAACAGAGCCCGCGGTGTTTCTACATGGCCATGTCCTGTGAGTGTTTCTAAGTAGTGTTTGTGTAGTAGCACTCTGCGGTCACTGTTCAGCGCCTCCTACCTGCACACGGCGCCGCGACGGATCCGTCTGGCTCACAGGCCACGCCCCCTGTTGTGTCTTCATACACCTCGTTAGTCTCCTCCCCATTAGGGCCCTTGGCTCGCCCAGGGGCCCTAGGGCCAGTCTGAGGGACGGGGAGACCAGGAAAGGTATGGTAAGCTACCTTAAGGTATGGTAAGGTAGTGTAAGGCATGGTATGGTGATGGTGGGGTTAGGTACAGTAAGGTGGTGTAAGGTATGGTATGGTGAGGTGGGGTTAGGTACAGTAAGGTGGTGTAAGGTATGGTATGGTGAGGTGGGGTTAGGTACAGTAAGGTGGTGTAAGGTATGGTATGGTGAGGTGGGGTTAGGTACAGTAAGGTGGTGTAAGGCGTGGTGTGGTGGGGTTAGGTACAGTAAGGCGGTGTAAGGCATGGTGTGGTGGGGTTAGGTACAGTAAGGTGGTGTAAGGTATGGTATGGTGAGGTGGGGTTAGGTACAGTAAGGTGGTGTAAGGTATGGTATGGTGAGGTGGGGTTAGGTACAGTAAGGTGGTGTAAGGCGTGGTGTGGTGGGGTTAGGTACAGTAAGGCGGTGTAAGGCATGGTGTGGTGGGGTTAGGTACAGTAAGGTAGCGTATGGTATGGTGTGGTGGGGTTAGGTACAGTAAGGTGGTGTAAGGCATGGTATGGTGAGTTATGGTTTGGTATGGTGAGGTGGGGTGGTGTAGTATTATAGTGTGTATTAAGTACTGTAGCAGTAAAGTCTGTATTTAGTAGTGGTATTATAGTGTGCATTTATGGCTGTAGTAGTAGTGTGTATTAAGTAACATGAAGCCTGTGTAATTAGTATTAATGTAAATTGAGTTGTATAGTTTGTATAAAGAAATCTAGTTGTGTGTAATTAGTACTGTAGTTGTATAGCGTGTATTTAGTATTGTAGTTGTATCGTGAGTATTTAGTACTGTAGTAGTGTAGTGTGTATTTAGTACTATAGTTGTATATTATGTATTTAGTATGGTAGGCTAGTAGTGTAATGTGTATTTAGCGCTGTAGTGTGTATTTAGTACTGTAGTTGTATAGTGTGTATTTAGTACTGTAGTTGTATAGTGTGTATTTAGTACTGTAGATGTATAGTGTGGATTTAGTACTGTAGATGTATAGTGTGGATTTAGTACTGTAGATGTATAGTGTGGATTTAGTACTGTAGTTGTATAGTGTGGATTTAGTACTGTAGTTGTATAGTGTGGATTTAGTACTGTAGATGTATAGTGTGGATTTAGTACTGTAGTTGTATAGTGTGGATTTAGTACTGTAGATGTATAGTGTGGATTTAGTACTGTAGTTGTATAGTGTGTATTTAGTACTGTAGATGTATAGTGTGTATTTAGTACTGTAGTTGTATAGTGTGTATTTGGTAGTGTTGTAGTCAAGACCACCTAACCCGAGACCAAGACAAGGCCGAGACCAGAGTATACCGAGACCAAGACAAGACCAAGACTTTGAGGGGCCGAGACCAAGACAAGACCAAGACCGTGGAGGGGCGAGACCAAGTCCAAGACCGAGACCAAACAGAAGAATTATTTGTCATATTGAAAAATAAATGTATTTCAAACTGTTGGTAAAGCCAACCAGCCTGCAGAAGTAGCCTACTTAACCCTTTTTACATGGTGCTTTCAAAAGCAGCAATGATGCCTGTTACAAACCAATGTAATGAAGAACAACACTTGAAATGTGATTCTCTGATGAAAAACAACAAACAAACAAAAAAATAATACTGTAGCCTACATGATTTTTTTGTTGTCATTTTTTCCCAAAATGAATTCAAGTCTCTCTCTCCCCCCCCCTCCCCCCTCCTCCTCCCCCCTCTTCTCTCTCTCTCAGGAGGAGGAAATCGGGCCAAAAATCAGACAGCTTATCTTTATGTGTTTAGCTACAGCTTAAATTAACTGGGAAGAAAAGACGCTCCGCCGAGTGTAACATAAAGTTACATATCGCCGGCGGCTGGGGCGATGTCAAACCTTTTACCGTCACCTGGAACGAAAACATAGGCTAGATAAATGTGGGTTGAAAATTGAATGATTGATGACTTTGACGGCATCTCTGCCGCAGCCGGTGCCTTCCTTTCTCCCTCTTTTTCTCCTCTCTGACATGTAAGGTGGCAGCGTAAACACTTTCAAAATAAAAATACCGTAATTGTTACATTTTAATTCGGGAAGTTCTTGCGGTTTAAAAAAAAAAATCACAGCAGCTGTGGTCTCGGCTGGTCTTGACAAAAAATCCCGAGACCAGCTCGACCGAGACCGAGACAAGACCGAGTAAAAATGCAGTCGAGACCGAGACGAGACCAAGACCTTGAAAATGCAGTCTTGAGACCGGTCTCGAGACCAAGACCATTCTCGAGTACTACAACACTAGTATTTGGTACTGTAGTTTTATAGTGTGGATTTAGTACTGTAGTTGTATAGTGTGTATTTGGTACTGTAGTTTTATAGTGTGGATTTAGTACCATGGTAGTGTAGCATGAATAAAGCAATGTAGTAGTATGTTTACCTGGCTCAGTGGAGACCCCTGATGGAAGAGGCTGCCATTGGGCCCCTGGAGGCCCCCCAGCTCCACAGAGAGCCCCCCCGCTGAGGATTCTGTGCCGGTGTAGAGAGGGGGCGGCGCTACAGGGGAGATGGCGTGGCGCAGGATGGTGTATTCATAGGTGATGTATGGGACACGACCATTCTGGTTCCACAACTGTAGCAGGACACAAGGTTGTTTAATCTGAGAGTTAAAATGTTTTAATTTTAGAGGTTAAATGTTTTAATCCGAGATGTTTCAATGTTCTAATCTGAGCCGTGTCAATGTTCTAATCTGAGAGGTTTTAAGGTTAGAGGAGGTTGCAATCTGCAAAATTTCAATGTTTTATTAATATGGGGCACCAGTATGTTGATGGGCTGGTCGACTGGGCCCTTGGCAACGATGTACTCGATCCCGGTCTCAAAGACATCAGTGGGCCGGCGGTACTTGAAGATGGTGCCGGCAGCGTGGAAGTTCTGGGGGCTGTCAACGCGATAACCTCCGTTGAAGAAGAAGTTGCCTGCCTGGTCGGTCACCGCTGTGGAAGAGGGCAGATGATCTACCTTGCTTTACTTATCTAGCCATTTATCAGTGACTATTATCTTTAACTTTTTTTGATTTATTGGCTGTAGGCAGAGTGTGTAAATTGGAGATTGAACTTTTTAGTTGTGAGACATGTACCTTAGCCACTGGCCAGTGGCGATTTGAGGGTCTGTTGGGGCCCTAGCCAAAAATTCCTAGGGGGTCCCTCCAACCAACGTTTATCACCATTATGTTATAAATAATTTGACCAAACCAGTATTCAGGCCAGTGCTCATCCATGCACAAAGCATTTATTTTGCAAATGCTGTTTTACATGCAATGGCTAGTGCAAATGCTGCTATGTACTCACATCAAAAGACAATTGCACTCCACTGAAAAAGAGTCAGTGTTCACATTCATTTGTGAGCACTATATTAATACGAATATAGAACAATAAAACTAAAAAAATAGATCAATAGAGACTTTATTGTCGTTGCACATGTCACAAGTACAGAGCAACGAAATTACCAGTTACATCCCGTCCAAGAAACATAAAAAGATAGTGTGGGGAGACAGAATGGGGAGACTGCCGGGACGCATGCGCCCCCTTATTATTAGATAAGAAAAGGAAAACAAAAGGGAAAACGAGGGAAAAAAAAGGTAATTTCCAAACTAGGCTCCCCTAAGGGGGGCACAGTGTAGGGATTGGGAAAAAAACACCTCAGGACATAAGCAACATATTAAAAACATCACAAACACATGTGGGAGAGGAGGGAAGTTACTGTACTGTAACAAGGGATGGAGAGGGGGAGGGAGTCCAGAAGGCGTTGAGTCTAGGGTGTGTGTGTGTGTGTGTGTGATGTGTCTGTCTGTGTGTGTGTGTGTGTGTGTGTGTGTGTGTGTGTGTGTGTGTGTGTGTGTGTGTGTGTGTGTGTGTGTGTGTGTGTGTGTGTGTGTGTGTGTGTGTGTGTGTGTGTGTGTGTGTGAGCCCAAGGACTCCAGATATAAGCATGGTATAAAATGCACACCTAACAGAGGTGTGATGGGTCTTGGTATTAATTATCTTAAATTTGTTACAGCAATTGATTGCTTTTTAATAGTTTTTTTAGGTAATTGATCCCACATTACAATTCCAGTGCTCATCAAAACCCTTAAAGGTGCTACATACAACAGCAAACAAACTACAAATGCTGTTTACTGGACCTTGCTAGGGCAACTGATTGCCCTAGCTCAGGGGTGCCCACACTTTTCGGTATGAATTTTCACAAGCTGCGCCTTTGCCACTACCCTGGCAGAGGCGCAGGGGGTGGGGTGTCTGTGTGTGTGTGTGTGTGTCTGTGTGTCTGTGCATGTGTGCATGCGTGCGTGTGTGTACCTAAAACATCAGCAGACTTCTTCCTCTCGATGATCTGGATATCCCATGATCCTTCAGGGATTTGGGTAATGAATGAGTAACCTTGATGACACAGAAAAGGTTGGTTAGTTGGTGGTTGGTCTCTAATGGTCTAAGGTGGTCTGTGGTTGGTTCATGGTTGGTCTGTGGTTGGTTTGTGGATGGTCTGTGGTTGGTCTACGGTTGGTCTACGATTTGTCTGTCGTTGGTCTTTGATTGGTCTAGGGATGGTCTGTGGGTGGTCTAGGGATGGTCTGTGGTTGGTCTAGGGATGGTCTTTGGTTGGTCTGTGGTTGGTCTAGGGATGGTCTGTGGTTGGTATAGAGTTGGTCTAGGGATGGTCTTTGGTTGGTCTGTGGTTGGTCTAGGGATGGTCTGTGGTTGCTCTAGGCATGGTCTGTGGTTGGTATAGAGTTGGTCTACGGTTTGTCTGTGGTTGGTCTTTGGTTGGTCTGTGGCTGTTCTAGGGATGGTCTGTGGTTGGTCTAGGGATGGTCTGTGGTTGGTTTACAGTTTGTAAAAGATTGTTCAATGGTTGTTGGACTGCAGACTTCAAACAATAACATTTATTTCTACGTACCCAGGGTGGTGGTACCGCGGCGGAAATTTCCAGTGATTCTGGAGCAGCTGCTGCCGTCCCCCTGACACACACCACACTTATCCAGGACGTTCGGTGAGAACAGCACGCCATCGCACCCAATTGGCTGAGCCGCCGGCCCAAACAGGAAGTGGTATAGATCGGACGTGTTAACACAAAGATTTTGTGTACATATGAAGTATGCAAATAAATTTGGCTTTTTATTCTGCATTTAGGACATTAACTCAACAATGTTTTCATCCATGATCTTATCCTTGAAAAAACTACTACTACACAGTACAGTAAACCTTATTTTTCTAACTTTACAAGTTGAATGTACTGTGGGTACATTCTAACACACAGGTCTAACCTCACACTTCCCGTCCACACAGACGCCGCGGTAGCTGCTGTACTTGCAGGAGGTTCCGTCACGTGCTGCCACCATCAGCTGCCTCTGGCTGTCAACCGTAGTGCAATGCAGGTCACACGGGTTACTTGAGATATGGACATAGTCATCTGCAAAGAAACCCATCTGTTAGCAAAGGACCATGGTATCACTAACACCGCCGTCCTCTGTTGGCAAGACACTAACACTACAAACATACTCATAGTTAGCAAGGGTATAGCCCTTCAGCTGTAGGGCTGTAGCACTATTATCCTCTGTGGGCAAGGGGCCAGCACTGTGACGTGAGAGATCAGTTGACAAGAGGATAAAACTACCACTGTAGTCTTCTGTTGATAAGAGGCTAAAACTACCGCTGTAGCCTTCTGTTGACAAGAGGCTAAAACTACCTCTGTAGTCGTCTGTTGACAAGAGGTTGAAACTACCTCTTTAGTCTTCTGTTGACAAGAGGCTAGTACTACCTCTGTAAGCCTCTTTTGATATCGCCTAGCACACCTGCTCTATAGGCCCCTGTTGACAAGGTATCAGTGCCGCTGTTTTTCCCTGTTAGTAACCCACTATCAATACTACTTTACTAATGGTTAGCAAGGTGCTAGAAAAAGCACTGTCTGGGGTTATTGGAGACTATAACTGGGATTAAGGGCCTCACAAATAAAAAGTACTGGCCCATAACTACTTTAATGCGTGGCAAGATAAATGAGTAAATAAGTAAATGCTTGTTATTTGAATAGGTAAAATAATCCCCCTAGCACCAATTCCTGTGTTCCTTGTTACCAGGATACAGGGGCTTCCACTGGTAGCTACGCCCCCCGAACAGTTGGGAATTGAAGGACCAACACTGCTCCTCTCTGAAGCTCCTTCCAGCGGGGGGACATTCCTGAGGAAATCGAACACACCTCAACATTACATACCAGAACACACCAGAAATCGGTGTGTGTGTGTGTGTGTGTGTGTGTGTGTGTGTGTGTGTGTGTGTGTGTGTGTGTGTGTGTGTGTGTGTGTGTGTGTGTGTGTGTGTGTGTGTGTGTGTGTGTGTGTGTGTGTGTGTGTGTGTGTGTGTGTGTGTGTGTGTGTGTGTGTGTGTCTGACCTTGGTGTTACAGAGGTGGTACTGTTTGGCTGTACCAGTACAGGTCATGTTGTCTTTCCCTGCAGAAACTTTTTTCCTGAGGCCAAAAAGGGACAGGAAAAGGTATGAAGGCTAATAGAGTAACTCCATCGTGTAACCTTGTAGTTGTGTGTGTGTGTGTGTGTGTGTGTGTGTGTGTGTGTGTGTGTGTGTGTGTGTGTGTGTGTGTGTGTGTGTGTGTGTGTGTGTGTGTGTGTGTGTGTGTGTGTGTGTGTGTGTGTGTGTCTGTGTGTGTGTGGAGTAGCTCAATAGTCTAACCTTGTGGTTGTGTGATTGTGTGTGTAGAGTAACTCAATCGTGTAACCTTGTGGTTGTGTGTGTATGTGTAGAGTAACTCCATCTTGTAACCTTGTGGTTGTATGTGTGATTGTGTGTGTAGAATAACTCCATTGTGTAACCTTATGGTTGTGTGTGTGTAGGTGTTTGTGTGTGTGTGTGTGTGTGTGTGTGTGTGTGTGTGTGTGTGTGTGTGTGTGTGTGTGTGTGTGTGTGTGTGTGTGTGTGTGTGTGTGTGTGTGTGTGTGTGTGTGTGTGTGTGTTTTACCTCTGTCGCAGACAGTGGCGCTCCTGGGACATGACTCCGCCCCCGCAGGTCCGCGTGCAGGCGCTCCACTTGGCCCACTCCCCCCACCAGGTGGTCACACCTAGCCCCTCCTCCAGACTGTTAGAGGCTGTGCCCTCCTCCTACAGACACACACAAACACACACACACACACACACACACACACACACACACAACACACACAACACAACCACCACACACACACACACAACACACACACACACACACACACAAAAATCATCAATCTTCCTCTCAGACACCAAGAAGACCATGTCCACTCCAGAACAGTGATTACTCTTTCAATGCTCATACATACACACGCCCCCCCACCCCAGACACACACATACACACACACATACAGATCTGGGTGAGTGAAGGGTTAGTAGATGCGTATATCCGACGAGATCTCACCTGTAATCCTCTGCTGGAAAGGTTGCCGACGGAGACGGAGAGCATCAAGAACCCCAGCAGGACCAATCCTGTCTCTCTGCATTGGTACCTTGACAGCACCCTCATCCTAACCAATCAGACAAGAGTTTATCATCCTGAGTTGAGTAGAGAATACATTTTAAAACATGTCATCCTGTCATTGCCATTATATTGTTAAATCATATGCTGGTGTTTTGTTGTTGCGCAAATCAGACATCAGCCTGAAATCCAAAGAAATGTCACCCAATTTGGTATTTGGGGGTGGCGGGCGTGTTATTGCCTCACGCAAACTCGGTACTAGTACAAAGCTGTAAGAAAACTGTCTGTAAAGGATTTAAATAGGGATGCACCGAATTTTCGGCCACTGAAAATTTTCGGCCGAAAATGGCCCAAAAGCGCATTTTCGGTTTCGGGCCGAAATACTTTTATCACCGAAACAACACGGCCGAAACAAAAAATTGTGATGACGCAAACAAAAAACGCGGCCAGCCCACGCTGGATAAGCGCCAATATTTTTGCGGTGTGGACGTTTTTCAATGTTTCTGAGAAAGACCCACGTATAACGACTTTGCAAAAATTGCAATGCCTTGATTTTAATGAAGTTAGTACACAGTCATAGCCATAAATGCAATGGCACTAGGGTTAACGCGGTGTGGACATTTTCACACCGAGTGATACACTGGTATTACCGAGTATAAACGGTATAAACTTTGAAACTAGGTCAACCGCAACCTTCTCCATTAACTCTCTTCTCACACTCTGTGACAGCGTCTGGCAGCGCGCCAATTCTCTTATAACGTTCTTTATAAAACGGAAAGGTGAAAATTTTGTACCTGAAATTGATTGCGTATTCCTCTTTCATATTGCCGTTATTGGTAACCGTTTTATAAAAGCAATATATCACTCCAGTCCGTGGTATATCCTCATTATACCACTCCAAGGGGGTTGTCGTCCCTTCGCTTCGCGTCGGGCCGAACAACGCCCCTTAGCCGTGGTATAATGAGCATATACCACGGCCTGTCGTGATATATTGCTTAATTATAAAACGGAAAGGTGAAATCCGGCGATCTGATTGGCTGTTAACCGTGGTATATTGAGCATATACCACGGCTACTATTCTAAAAAGCCTTATCGCAGCATATCATTCCGCAAGCAACAGTTTGACAAGGTTAATAAATTGACTAAATTCGTTGAATTGACATGTTTAAGGTTAACTTTCACCTCCGGATAGGGTTAACAATGGTAGAGGGGACTGAGGAGTGACCTGCTCCTGAAGAAAAAGGCGAGAAAAAGAGACATGCAGAGCTAACGTCCGGAAAGGAGGGACTATTTTTTTCATAATGGGGCTATTTTATCAGTTAGGTAGGCTAATTTGTGATTTTGTTTTTGTTTTTTGTACCTGAAATTGATTGCGTATTCCTCTTTCATATTGCCGTTATTGGTAACCGTTTTATAAAAGCTTCGAGTCGGGCCGAACAACGCCCCTTAGCCGTGGTATAATGAGCATATACCACGGCCTGTCGTGATATATTGCTTAAATATATAATAGTATAATATCATTGCTTATTACACGGCTCTATTGAATGCTGCTCTCTGATTGGTCCAGCGCTGCGTTCTGCGGTCTGTTATTTCTGTATAACGGACCGTCGTCATGTATAACAGACCGTTGCTAGGGACAGCGTCATTCATGTAAATAGAAACTTTACCGATCAATCCTTGTCACGTACACGTCCCATATCACAGGACAACAACGCCCAATTCAATATAAATATGCTACTAAATAAAAACTTTACAGACGAATCCTTGTCGCTGCTAAATCATTGTGGGTTATTATCTATTGTTTATAATTTATTTCACTCGTAAAGCCGTGTAATAAGCGGGATAATGTATAGTTAGTCGGTTGTTATGGAGAGATAAACCCTGTTACGTATTTTAAGAACACATGCTGTATTTCCCTCATTTAACCACTAGGGGGTAGAACCAAACATATAAGCCGTAAATACTATACATATTCACAAGGGGAGCAAGACCTTACTGAAGGCTGCAATAAATACTTTAGCCACAGAAGGCAGCACCACAGACCAGGTGAGAAGGCCGAGGGTTATGATACACCGGCTTCACACACTATTTCCGGTCCGCGCTGTGTGTATATAACACCTACAGATCGAGCATGTCTCCAGAATTCTTCCGGCAGCTATTTGACAGGGTTAAGGTCTATTGATCAGCTAGGAGAACGCTCGCACGTGCTTAGACACATCTTCAATCTCTCTTTGCTTCAGAGTGTCAGTTTACCATACCGAAAATACTTTATACTAAATAAAGTCTCTTTAAAGCTATTCCTTTGGATTCGACCACTTTCCTTGAAGAACAACGCAATAATTTGGTGACCCGCGACGTTCTGGGGAAGTTCCAGACCAGGACTAGCGGCCACGGGGCCGTCGGGCAGCAATACAAGCTACTTACAGGCGCCACAAGAAAGGTAAACAGAACCTGTTGTCCATGACCGAACTCTGTATAGTTAGAATAGTAACATTTAGGTGAATAGCTTGTACTGCCTCCGTCAGGCTGCGGGGACGCGTGGTCTCGGTCTGGTTTGAAATTCATACAGCCGGTTAGATAAACGGCCTCGGATTCGCTAACAGTTTAAAATTAAATAACTACCTCACGAAGCAAAGGGCTAGGAGTGTGTTTTATATCGGGTTTGTAGATAGACTGTATCCAATCCCGTCTAGATCTAATGTTTGTACCACGTGGGAGACGTATTACCTGTGGTTTTTATGTTATATGGTGAAGCGCCGAAGTTAAGCCGGGCCACCATAAGGTATATTTATTCCGACCATAAACTTCCAAATTCTTACGGTGGAAACGAGGAAAGGTCGGGTTTTTAACGTTTATCTATCTTAGTTGCATATCTAAATGCAATTTTGATTAGTATACAACGCAGCCGTAGAGGTACACTTGCGCAGTTTTAACCCAATTGGTTTGAGTACCTCGCTAACCCGCCGTGGAAGCAAATTTGAAGGCGTTTAACCAATAATCAGGGTCAAATTGCTTATACTTCGCTTCTTCCGCGAGTCCTGAGTGTAATTACGGGTGTCCGGTTTAAAGAGACGGCGCGTCTTCATGACGGCAGTTTCTTTTGTTATCAACCATCGCCATATTTGTAGTCACTGCCCTTGGTGAAGACAGGCGCCATCTTGCGCTGTGTAGGAGGCCAAGGGCTAAAGAGCCCACACTCTCCCTCTCTTACTCTCTCTCCCCTCTCTCTCTCCCCCCCTCTCACTCTCTCTCTCCTCCCCCTCTCCCTCTCTCTCAGTCCGTCTATGTTTGTACCACGTGGGAGACGTATTACCTGTGGTTTTAGTGTTATATGGTGAAAGCGCCGAAGTTAAGCCGGGCCACCATAAGGTATATTTATACTGACCATAAAACTTCCAAATTCTTACGGTGGAAATGAGGAAAGGTTAGGTTTTTAACGTTAATCTAGCTTAGTTGCATATCAAACCGGAGGCTTGGCCGTCGTTTGCCAAGGAGTTCAAATTGGATTGATTCCTCCCGGCCCGGTTCATTTAAAATCTAAATGTGCAATTTTGATTAGTATACAACGCAGCCGTAGAGGTACACTTGCGCAGTTTTAACCCAACTGGTTTGAGTGCCTCGCTAACCCGCCGTGGAAGCAAATTTGCCGCAATCTCAATATTCTTATAAGAGATCCATTAAGGCGTTTGACCAATAATCAGGGTCAAATTGCTTATACTTCGCTTCTTCCGCGAGTCCTGAGTGTAATTACGGGTGTCCGGTTTAAAGAGACGGCGCGTCTTCATGACGTCGGTTTCTTTTGTTATCAACCATCGCCATATTTGTAGTCACTGCCCTTGGTGAAGACAGGCGCCATCTTGCGCTGTGTAGGAGGCCAAGGGCTAAAGAGCCCACACTCTCCCTCTCTTACTCTCTCTCCCCTCTCTCTCTCTCTCCCCCCCCCCCCCCTCTCTCTCTCCTCCCCCGCTCTCGCTCTCGCTCTCTCTCACTCTCTCTCTCTCGCCCTCTCTCTCGCTCTCTCTCGCCCTCTCCCCCCCCCTTCTCTCTCTCGCCCTCTCCCCCCCCCCCCCCTTCTTTCTCAGACCCCCTCCTCTCCGCAACCTTTTTGTCCTCACAGGTCCGGTCGTCAGACCCCCCCCCCCCCCTCTCCCTAATCTTTTTGTCCACAAGGTTTCCGAAGCACCCCCACCATCTTCAACACCTGCCTCAAGGAGGACCTTGCAGGACTGGATCTCCCTTCAGGCACGGTCCTGATACAATACGTGGACGACCTCCTCTTGGCAGCTGAGACAAAGGAAGCTTGCCTACAGGCAACTGAAAAACTTGCTGCAAAAAAAGCCAGAAAAAAGGATACAAACTCAAGAAAACAAAACTACAACTGGTGAAAGAAGAGATTACTTTCTTGGGGAAAGTAATAGGAGGGAATAGAAGAGAGATCGGCAAAGGACACAGAAGCGCGATCAAAACCTATCCAAAGCCAATCACAGTCCGACAAATGCTAGCATTCCTAGGACTGACAGGATATAGCCAGACCTACATCCCTGACTACACCGGCGAAACAACTACACTGCGACAACTCATCACCAAAACAAGACTGTGATGGATCTCACATTATCCACGAGCGGTGGTCTCCCGAATTTGACCCGTCGGAAACGGGAGTATGCACCAGTCCCGGGTAGTTTTGATAAAAATATATACATAGACGCAATAGGGTACCCCGAGGGGTTCCCAACGAACATAAAGCCCGTAATCAGATAGCGGCAGGATACGAAACGATTCTATTTTGGTGGTCTAATATTAATAAAAATGTTGACTGGATAAATTACATATACTATAATCAACAACGGTTTGTTAATTTTACAGAAGATGCAGTCAAAGGACTGTCCGAACAATTGGAATCAGAATAGGCTAGCCTTAGATATGTTATTAGCAGAACGAGGAGGGGTGTGCGGGATGATAGGGACAACATGTTGTACTTTTATCCCCAATAACACAAGCACCAGATGGGTCCGTGGCCAGGGGCGTTGGCCGGACTGCAATCCTCAAGTTGGAGTTGGCCGAAAACTCCGGTATTAGTGACCCAATAGCTGGATGGATGGAGAACCTGTTTGGTAGGTGGAAAAGCATGATCCAGTCAGTACTCATCGCGGGAATAATGGCAGTAGCTGTGTTAATTGTTGTCGGCTGCTGTTGTATTCCCTGCGCACGAGGGCTACTGAATCGGCTGATCACCACAGCAGTGGGGCGCTACAGGAAGTGCCAGGTGATATTCAATGCTTACGTAGAATCAGATATAATCCGTTGAACTTGAATGAAATCCCAACTGAGGAACCCGAACCTATCCAATTGCAATATATAGAATAAACGCCACCATTTGTAGCACCTGTATCTAAAATAATCAATATCCTGAATTTACTTGAATAATTAATTGTTGAACCACCAAGACGTTGTGTTTGTTATTATTTAGTATTGTTTGGTTGCGAGTGCAACCCGTTATTTCTGTATCGCTGCATTGATAATGGTACTGTTGATCTTCTTTGAGACGGTTGTTTACAGGCCACCTGTTGCTGACACGATGACGGAGAACCTGTTTGGAGGCTCCCATGATGCAAAAGTAACCTCCTCTGTGAGCTGAGCGCCTTGACAAAGGAGGGACGAGTCTTGGGTTCATGAATTGCAGGCCCGACGGCGACAGAAGAAACAATGGCTACGATAATAACAACGCCCAGAACCACCCAAATCCATGCTAGCCTATCAATCATTTTGAATTTTTAAAATTGTATTACCAGGATGTATGTTCATTGTTGTATTGTTAATATGACTTGTATTACCATGTTGATAATTTTTCCTATTTTGATTATGTTTTCGGTGTGGTAAATGGTGCTTATGATTTAAAATATAATTGTATGGTCATCTGAGATGACCAAGGAGGGATTGTTACGTATTTTAAGAAAACACAAGCTGTATTTCCCTCATTTAACCACTAGGGGGTAGAACCAAACATATAAGCCGTAAATACTATACATAGTCACAAGGGGCGCAAGACCTTACTGAGGCTGCAATAAATACTTTAGCCACAGAAGAGCAGCACCACAGACCAGGTGAGAAGGCCGAGGTTATGGTACACCGGCTTCACACACTATTTCCGGTCCGCGCTGTGTGTATATAACACCTACAGATCGAGCATGTCTCCAGAATTCTTCCGGCAGCTATTTGACAGGGTTAAGGTCTATTGATCAGCTAGGAGAACGCTCGCACGTGCTTAGACACATCTTCAATCTCTCTTTGCTTCAGAGTATCAGTTTACCATACCGAAAATACTTTATACTAAATAAAGTCTCTTTAAAGCTATTCCTTTGGATTCGACCACTATCCTTGAAGAACTACGCAGTAACCCCTTCAGGTTGTATGGAACCCTCCGCTTCGCGTCGGGGTTCCATACAACCTGTCGGGGTTTATTTCTCCATAACAACCTCCGAACTATACATTATCCCTTACATATATAATATCACGATGGCCGTAGCGCGGGGAGCTCTCGTAGGGGTTGGGCTTCACGGGGTTTGTTTACCGGCGTTGCTGTGGTTACCAGTCTTGCGTGTTCCAACGCTTTATTAGGTAGTCTATCTATTAGTTATACGTATGTGTATGTATGTATGTATGTATGTATGTATGTATGTATGCATGTATGTATACACACACACACTATATATATATATATCTAAAAAAATGTTTTTTCGTGTTTGTTAACATACACAGATATATATATATATATATCAATAATAGCAATAATAATAATTAATAATTGGCATAATAATTTCTTTCAGTGTTTCGGTTTTCGGCCTTGGTTTCCTCATTTTCGGTATTCGGTTTCGGCCAAGAATTTTCATTTCGGTGCATCCCTAGATTTAAACATTGCAGACTGGCCACTATAGAAATATGGTTATTAGAATTTGTTCTAAAAGCTTAATCCACTCTAGCAAAAAAAATAAATCAGTGGATAATTTCCAAGGATACCGAACACAAGTCGTAACCCGGCCACTTTGAGTCACTGTTTTCAGGCACAGGCTTTGGGCTGTTTTCCCCCAGAAGCTCTACTGTAAAGCACTGGGACTAAGGGATCTGCGTTTATAACCGGATGTATTTCTTACTACTGTAGCTATATATGTAACTAGATGTAGTGATTACTAATGTATGTGTAAGTAGTATTTGTAATGTATTGTTACATAGATGTATGTGTAAGTAGATAACTAGATATTCACAATGCATTTTCTTGTTTGATCATGTATCATCAGGTAATTAAACAATAATCCATTAAACAATAATGTTAAATGAGTAACTTCTACTTGGAATCTTATTTTATACTTAACAATTATTTTCCTAAAGAGAGTAGTTTCTCTATCTGTGGACAGGTGTTGAGTGGAGGATTAAACCACCAGCCCCTAGGACGCTTCTGCCATCGTCGTACAGGTACATAATTGTTATGCACACACACACACACACACACACACACACACACACACACACACACACACACACACACACACACACACACACACACACACACACACACACACACACACACACACACACACACACTTCCAGTTTCCACCAGAAGAACACTCTGGCTGTAGTGACCAGCACCCAGTGTCCACCCCTAGAAGAAGGTTGTTGCACTGGGGCATCTCCCGGCGTCCAAGTTTAGAAGACTGGGGTTGAACTGGGCAGCTGAGAAAGCACGTAGTACTACACATCTGACAGCACATTCATTCAGCCCTGGAGAGGGGGGGAAGAGGAGGAAGGGAGGGAGGAGGAAAAGAGGAGGAGAGGAAGAGGGGGGATGAGAAAAAGGAGTGGATAGGGAGGAGGGGGATGAGGAGAGTAGGAGGAAGGAGGAAGAGGTGGGGGGAGAGGGAGGTTGGGGAGGAGGAAGGAGCAGGAGGTGGAGGGGAGGAGGAGCAGACGCGGGGCTGGATTTCTAGGAAAGAGGAGGTGCTGGATGGTGTCTACGCTCCCGTCCAGCTGAGCAGCTTCTTAAAATAAGCAAACAGTGGCCAGACTGGACCTGCCAGGCGTCTGGCTCTCTGTCTGGCTCTCTTTCTGGGCCGCACTGCCACTAAATATTGGTGACAGGTGTTTCAAAGCAGCCACACCTGGAGATCATTAACATACACACCCCTGGACATCCGCCAGACACACACACACAGACACAGACACACACACACACACACGTACACCGACATAAGCACGTACGCATGCACACGCACACACATACACACACACACACACACACACACACACACACACACACACACACACACACACACACACACACACACACACACACACACACACACACACACACACACACACACACACACACTTAGACACTCACATGCAGGAGCATGCACATTCACACCGCCTATATTCAATCATATTGTGGATAAGAGGAGAGGTGTAGAGGTGAGGACAGGAGGAGAGAGAGGAGAGAAGAGGAGAGGAGG
>OLKM01000816.1:145539-217853 GCA_900291075.1 Melanogrammus aeglefinus
TAGAATGACCTTCTTGCAGTATGAGCTGTAGAGATGTGACCACAGTGTATTCAGGCCCTCATCCATTTGTGCTCCTTTCTTTTTGACAGCAGTCTTAGTCTCAGCAGCCGTGGTGTGTTGGAGGCGCGATGGGAGCGTTCGTGGCGAAGCTCCTGTTGCCCACGGTCAGCAGTCTGGTGCTGCTCCCCGTGGCCAGTGTGGCCACCAAGAGGGGCTTCCACTCAGAAGCCCTCGTCTACTTCTTCACCATGTTCTTCACCATGGTGAGGCCCCCTGCTGTCACACCCCGCTCACTACAGTCACACCCCACTCTACTGTCAAACCCCTCTCTCTAGTTTCCCACCCATCATCTATAATAACAGGTTCTATACCGTTAACAGATCCTGCATGTGTGTGAGGGTCCGGGTCTGTCCATCCTGTGTTTCATGAGACACGAGATTCTGGAATACTTCACCACCTATGGCACCGCACTGTCCATGTGGGTCACACTCATCGGTAAGTCATCATCAATACTATAATAATAGAATAATAATAGAACTTGTCTTAACATGACTTGATATGTGTCTTAAAGATTTCAGTTAATACCTACACTCATAATGCATTGAGCATTTCTTGCCCGTATGTGTATATCTCTGAGAAAGACAGAAGAAGGAAACCATGCTAAAGTTGGTGTTGGGTGTGTGATCTCCAACCTCCTCTGTTTCTCTCTCTGACCTTCCCCTCTACTACAGTCTAGCCCCCCCCCCAATATATTTATATCAGCATGTGTCTCATGTGTAACATATTGATATTAGTTTGATTGCTATGTGTAAAATCTTAATATAAGTATGTGTTATGAGAATTACACGGATATTAGCTTGAGTATCAGCTTGTGTGTAACATTTGGACTGGTTCAGCTGTGTTGGGGCTTAGCCAAGCAGCTGTGTGTGTTTGGAGCGCATTTGTCAGAGGAGCATGTGTTCATGGCCCTTTAACTATTAAAGCTCTGTGTGTGCTACATGTCAGTTAACACGCTCACACACACACACATACACACCCACAGGCTCGGACACACACATACACATACACACCCACTCTCACACTCCTGTCTCCTAGCTCTAGGAGACTTTGACGAGCCGCGGCGTTCCAGCATCACCATGTTTGGAGTGTTGACCATCGCCGTGAGAACCTACCAGGATCGTTATGGTTACGGGGTCTACTCTGGACCAATAGGATCTGCTGTCTTCATCATCACTGTGACATGGGTGAGGAGGACAGTTGACCATGTTGGTATTGAGATGGTTACCATGGTATCATCTCTTTCTTTGGGATGCTGTGGCTGTAATGTTGTGATGTTGTGAGCGACGTCATATAAATAATGTTGTGTTGCTGTTGTTTGTTCCAGCTGCAGAAGATGAAGGAGATCCGAGGGGTGTACCCAGACAAGAGGGTGTACACCCAGCAGGTGGGCCCTGGGTGCTGCTTCGGCGCGCTGGCCCTCATGCTCCGCTTCTACTTTCAGGTCAGCTCCCTCCCCACAAACCTTTACTGGTTTGTGTGTAATTGTGTAGTTTGTGTTTTGTGCTGTTATGGTTACTATTATTGTTCATTACTGTCGTTGTGGTGTGTGTAGTTTATTGTAATGTGTGTGTGTGTGTGTGTGTGTGTGTGTGTGTGTGTGTGTGTGTGTGTGTGTGTGTGTGTGTGTGTGTGTGTGTGTGTGTGTGTGTGTGTGTGTGTGTGTGTGTGTGTGTGTGTGTGTGTGTGAGAGAGTTTATTAATGTGTCTCATAATTTGTGTTTCTGTTAGGAGTGGGACTACTCGTACGTTCACAGTTTCTACCATCTATCTCTGGCCGTTTCTCTTGTCCTGCTCCTGCCTAAGAAGAACCGCTACGCAGGGACAGGCCGAGGCGCCGCTAAGCTTGGCTGCCTCACCCTCTGCTGCTGCGTGAGTCAGCCTTCAGCTTGGCACGCTCCAGCATGCTATCAGACACATGCTACGCCCTCCAGACATGCTAGACTTATGCTATGCAGGCGAACAAGCCTGACATGCTAGCTTGCTAGACAAGGTGTGAAGGCAGATGAGGATATGGCGGATAGTTTTAGCCCTACTCTGTAAGACTTTGCTGTAAATTGACAGCGAAATTACCTAGAGTAATCTACTCTAGGTTTTACAGTGCAATGCTGTGAAGAACAGTATATTGTGGAGTCTCAATGGTCGTTCAAGCATTTCATCAGTCAATGTGTACATTTACTGACATTTACTGCAAATAGCAAAGAATCTTGGAAAAATAACGTTCCCTTGTTGGAGTTGGAGGGCACTGCCACCAAGGTCCTAAGGCTGGGGATAACCCCTGTGTGTTAGGTGGGTGATGAAATAAAAGGCTGCTCTCGTAGTCGAGCAGCGCTAGGGGCACGAGAGCGCAAATCGATTAAAATTATAAATTGATTGATATTTCATCTGGTATTTGTTAGTGGGGACCCGCGTTTATATGGCTGGATGCTAGCTGCTTCCTAGATATCTTGTTTACTTCCGGTAGATGCTTAATGCTAACATGCTTGAAAACCATCTCCTCATATCAAGCTATCTACACAAAATAACTGAATGTAAGCTGAGACTCCAAGGCGTCCAACGGTACAAGCCCTATCATTTTGCCGCCAGTGGATTACTGTAATATTAAAGCGGTGTGCTGTATGTTGAGACCGCAAACATGTCCATCACGCCAATTATCCTGTTTACCACACAAAGCATAAGTTGTGACCCCACACTGCGTTTCTCTTCTTCTGATGGCCCAGACGACCTGAGTAGAGATTAGGAAAGATGATTCAAGCAAACTGTGTTGGAATCCAAACCAAAACAAGATAAGTAGATACGCCCGGATGGGCATACGTTCAAAAGGCTGCTCTGACCCAGTAAAGTAGAATCATCTTTGAAGGCTACCTGATGATGGGTGTTACATTCACTATTAAACTTTTACTGTAAACTACTGGCAGCAGTTTCGCCAGCAAGGTACTGTTTATTTAAAATAATATTACTGTAAATAAACAGTACCATGCTGGCTAAACCTTTTGAAGATATGCCCAACCAGACGTATCTCCTTATCTCTGTTTCTGTTTAGCTTCAAACACAGTTTGCTTGAATCATCTTTCCTAATCAATGCTAGATAACTGTGTTAATCGGGTCTTCTGGGCCATCAGAAGCAAAGAGACTGAGTGTCTCTCTGCTTCTGACACACACAACTTATGCTTTATGTGGTAAACAGGATGATTGGCGGGATATACATGTTTGCCGTTATAAGCATAATAAGGCAGAGTAGCATCATTTGCATAGATAAACCAATAAACAGTTTGTCATTCATGTAGTTAATTAGTTTGGTCATTTTGCAGACTATCTCCCCCGGGTCCACCAAGGACAAGAAGAACAAGAAGGACCCACTGAAGAAGGAGGAGAAGACGATGACCAAGACGGAAAAGACGACGACCAAGACGGAAAAGACAGAGAAGGAGAAAAAGGAGAAGAAAGAGAGGAGCATATGGACCATCCCCACGGAGAAGCTGTGGGGCCAGCCCTGCAAGACCCACATCCTGCCCCTCTTCCATAACCCCTCCAAGACTATCCTCCCCTCCTCCACACTCCTCCAACTCCCCTCCACCCCCTTTAAGGGCAATAACATCTCTAAGCTCAAGGAGATGAACGGCTGGAAGTGACCAACAGGGTGTGGTTACCAGGGTGAACCCCAGGAGCCCACAGTCGGGCCAGAACTCAGATGTAGGACAGAGCGGTCAGAATGGATGAATCTCGGTGGTTACGGACCAATCTATCTGCACAAGAAACTTTGAGGGGGAAAGTCTAGTAAGGTGTTTGTCTCCAGGCAATAAGGTTCTAGCTTATTGCCTGTACGATCCCCGTAGACTGCAGTCTACCTGTAGGCATCCTTGTTCAAGGCGACCCCTCACCCCTAGCTAGGATTTAGGTTTAGGACATTTAGCAGACGCTATTATCCAAAGTGACTTTCAACGGTTCTGATGGTGAAGTCAACCACCCAAGGCGACAGCCAGCTCGTCAGGAAAAGTCAGGGTGAGGCGCCTTGTTCAGGGACACCGCGACACTCAGCTAGGAGGTGCCAGGGATCTAACTAGCAACCTGCCGGTTACGAGCCTTCCGGTTACAAGCCAACCTGCTATACCTCCTTAGCTAAGCATACCCAGCAAACCCTGCTATGACATTTTTAATGACATGTATGTATCGGCTAAATGCTAAACTGCAGTAGAATCCTGTAGTGGCACACCTTGTCCAGCGAGCGCCCTGCTTTTTTTCTAATTGGTTAGCAAGCAGACGGGGGCTTTACCCTCAAGAAGAGGTGTCAGGGTAGCCCACTCATGCATGGACACGGCACGGCAGATCGCTAGCGGACGGAGAGGCAGACGAAGCTGTAAAAACCCAGTGGAACATTAGTGAGCAGCAGCTGGTTTATCTCTCCAAAATATATAAATTGTCTTTTGAAATGTTTCCCAGGAGACACTCTTCGTCTGGACTCCTTTTCCTCTGCATCCTCTTCCTCTCCCTCCTTCTCTCTGTCCATCATTCTCTTCCTCCCTCTCTCTGTCTGACTCTCTCCTTCTCTCTATCGCTCCCTCTTTCCTTTCCCTCTCTCTGGCCCTCTGACTCTCTGCTTCTCTCCTTCCTTCCATCTCTCTCTTATCTTCCCTCTCTATCCTCTCTCCATCTCTTTCTCTCCTCTATCTTGTCTCATTCGAACTCTTCGGTTTGGATTCAGACTGACTGTAGTAATACATGAGTACTGCATTACTGTGCAGTATTACATTACTGTATTATTACATGACTGTATGAATGTATCTCTGCTAATATATTTTTGGGAATTTTCATTGCTATTACTTATACTGTGTATATGGATATCTTTTCTGTATTTATGTTGATTAGTTTTTTTCTTCTTTAAAAACAAATGTGTGCATCTCTTTTTAATTCATATTGCAGTATTATCACTGTTACACCCCAATTTCCAATCTGGGCATGATAAAGTGAATATTATCTTCTTATTATCTTCTTCAGCTGTGTTGGCACTTTAATTCAGAGGAGGAGATCTAACCCTTACCCTTATCTAAACCTATCCCTAACCCTTATCTAAACCTAACCCTAATCTAACCCACCAGTTCAACCATGACCCTAATCAAGCCCTAACCCACCAGCTCAACCCTCACCCTAATACAATCCACCAGATCAACCCGACCCTAATCTAACCCACCAGCTCAACCCTAACCCTAATCTAATCCACCAGATCAACTCTAACCCTAATCTCATCCAGCAACTCAGCCCTAACCCTAATCTCATCCACCAAACTCAACCCTAACCCTAATTTTACCCACCAGTTCAACCCTGACCCTAATTAATCCATAATCCATCAGATCAAACATGGAGAAACCACTCTGGCCAGGGAGAGGTTCTTGAGTGGGGGCCAAACTACCAGGTCTGTGCCCACATGTTTTTGTCTGGGAAGGGGAGCCACGAGGGCCCCTAGACTTCCGGAAATTAACAGAACTAACCGGGAAACGTTCAGGCTCTATCTCTACCCAGCATTACGACCACACATACACACACAGACACACACTGACAGCCCTTTAGTCCACTCTCATTCACATTAAGGCCCAGACTCTGGTATGTTTGGTATGCCGGTTCTCTCTCTCTTTCTCTTTTTCTCTCCCTCGCTCTCAGCTATGTGTGGTCTAGGCCTCTCTCTCTGTCAGCTATAGAAGGAGTATGTAGTCTCTCTCTCTCTCTTTTTGTCAGCTATACGATGTCTATGTCTCTCTCTCAGCTGTTGGGACAGCTGGGCAGTTGATAGGCTGGGACCACCAGACCACAGATCATGTTTACTAGGCTGTTTCCTCTCCTCACCAGGGCAATTCTTTCCATTCATGTTCGACTCACAAATCACCCAAGCCTGGTTCCCCTCTTCTGAGAACCATCTCAGGAATCAGACCTTTTCAACAGATATTCACTTGGAGAGAAGTCATATTTGTGCTCCCAACCTTAAATGTCTGCTGTATTCATGAGCCCAGATCAGAGCAACTTACTTCTTTAATACTATGAATCAATATATGTATTGATCTGCACCTTTATTTGTTCTTAGTTCAACCACAAGAGCGGAGAGGATGTAGATGATCTACCCATACCCAAACCTTTACTGGTCTTCTCTTTCTGGTTCCTACAGCAGCATTCTTCATGTCCAGTTAAATGTCCATTTCTACTAAATGAAACATTGAAAATCAAACAGTTGAAAGACTGTGAGTATATTCAGTCAGTGGTATGAGAGGACCGGACTGATACGTTTGTTGTGGTTCTCTGGGAGCTCACATAGGAAAGATCTAAGATTGACGCTGGGCAAGTAGTCAGGAAACACATAAACATTTGATCAGTTATTCATTATCGATTTTAATATTTTTTTTATTGTACTTTAAACTTTTGTGCCTTTGCAGTATGGCCTGAGCTCTAACTTTGATGTTGCTAACATCCTTTCATAATCACCTTGAAAACAGTGCTAATATTTCCACGACAACTGTTAACTGTATAACTGTATAAGGATGTGATTCTATAGGTAATAGTTCTGAATGACGTCATTGTATAATGTTTAATTCTGCAGGGTGTAGTTATTCATGTATTTCTGTATTAGGGTGTAGTTAAGCAGGGTGAGGTTATACCTAAGGTCGAAGTTCTGGATTAGGGTGTAATTCTGTATTAGGGTGTAGTTCTGGGTTAGGGTGTTGTTCTGGATAAGGATGAGGTTCTATATTAAGGTGTATTAATACAGGGTGTAGATCTGTATTAGTGTGTATTTATGTAAGGTGTAGTTATGTGTTAGGATGAAGATCTATGGATTTTAGCTCTATATTAGAGTGTAGTTCAGCAACGGCGGTGTTTCTGTATTAGGACCAAGTTTTATGGGGTGTATTTCTTGAGGAAGGAGTTTTATATAAGGGTGTAGTTATGCATTATGGTGTAGTTCTATAGGGTGTAGTTCTATAGGGCACAGTTCTGTATTAGGGTGTTGTATAGGCTTTAGAATGGATCTCCTCCAGTGAGCCACTAGATGTTTTTTGGTAGTGGTGGCCTCCTGCTCATAAAGGTACAGGCAGGCCTCTCCTGCCGCCTAGTGGAAGACCAGGGGCAGAGAGGCCGGGGAGTGGGGGATGTTTAGGAGGCCGAGAGAAGGTTTTGGGGTAGAGAGGAGGATTAGGGGGAGGAGGGGGAGAGGGGTAGGGAGGACATTTAGTTTGGAGAAAGGAAGGTCAGGGGGAGGTTTAGTGGGGAGATAGGGTTGACGAAGACTGGTGGAGAGGAGGGCGATGGTGCAGGAAGGATTGCACTTCCTGCTTCATCTGCCAAGGGAAACACAAGTGTTGAGACCTTCTCAGTAAACACTTAGATATATTAAATGCAAGCATATATCTGGACAATTTTATTGTCTATCACAACATTTATGATGACATTCGTTTGGTTTTGTCTTTCTAACAATCTAGATTTTCATTGGTTTGGTCAGTCCAAGGTACTTTCATTTGGTCTGGTAACTCTATGGAGCTCTGGTTTTGTCTGGTTACTCTAAGTAGCTCTCGTTTGCTTTGGTCTGGTCATTCTAATGATCTAACATTTGCTTTGGTCTGGTCATTTTAATGATCTAAAGTTTGCTTTGGTCTGGTCATTTTAATGATATAATGTTTGCTTTATTCTGGTTTTTCTACTGATCTAACGTTTGCTTTGTTCTGGTCATTCTAATGATCTAATGTTTGCGTTGGTCTGGTCATTCTAATAAGATGTCTATGATTCTAATGATCTTACACCACCTTTAAAAAGACCCTTAAACAGTGGTTAGTAGCAAGCCAGACCTGCTCTCATATGTAACCTTTGGTCATTCTACTTTTTCTACATGAACTCTTGATGTGAATTGGGACCTATTTTGTGTGTAAAAGTGTTTTTTATCTATTTTGTATACTGGTATGTTGTTTTTATGTTTTTGACTTGCCTAATTAGGACAACGGATGTAAATTAGCAACTAAGCTAACTCGGGCATATTTATATTGATGCTCTGGCTGACATATTGATTAATGTGCAATGTCCTAATCAAATAAATAAATAAATATATATACAGTATATATCTAATGGTGTGTTCCTGAATCCTCCGACGCCAGCCTTCCGAGTTGCACGTTTGACGTCACTTCCGGTCTCGGAGCATTCATAGAGCTCCTGTTCGTCTTTGTCATTGTGGCATGAAATTGGCTAGTCGTTGTTTTTTGTTAGCTACATTAGCGTCTTTAGCAAACCAGCCTGAAAACAAACAACACAACTTTACATTGTATTGCATGCACAGCAAGACCATGCAATGTATAAATTGGTGACCATAATAAAGTAGCAATGTAATCAAGTGTGTAAGAGCATTTAAAATCAACATTAAAATTACTACGTGGTACAAATACAAAAAAAAAAAGGATCTCTTCACGGACGCAGTCATTTTGTTGAGGGCGTCATCACTGCTCTCGGTCTACTCTGAGATTTTCGAAAGATGTATTAGGGTACATACAATGTCGCAAGAAAGCTTGGAGATCTTCGACTTTCGACTCGGAAGTCTGGCGTTCGAGGATTCAGGAACACACCATATCGTTTGCTGTGGTCAGGACTCGTCAGACCTCTCATACCTGCACATGGCGGGTCACCAGCTCCTGAAGGTCTGATTGGCCAGCAAGTGGCTTCAGCTCTTCCTCGGCTTCACAAGGTTGAAGTCTGGACACATAAGAGGGCAGGACAAAATAGTCCAAATTTCTTACCAAATACAGAATAGTTTGATATCAGAGATTGTGACTCCACGTGGTGTTGACCGTTGGCAGGGTGTATTCAGGGGCGTGTTGGACTATTTTTACTATTTCCCCCTGCAGACTAAGGGGTGAAGCCCAATGTAATGCTTTGTTCTGGTGGATCCATTTTGACGCGCAAACATAATACCTTTGAATGCCGAATTGATCGAGGAATGAAATTACAAGAGTGTGTTGTTGAAGTTTTAACACAATTTACTTGCCGAGTTTCCTTCAGTTATATTGTTTGCACAGCATGCAATGTCGCAGAATATAAGAGCCTTGAGTGTGTGTTGCCCTGGTCTTACTGTAGAGAGTGCTGTTACGTTGTGTCTTATTTGCATTTTAAACAAAATAATAAATGTTTTAATTTAGTGATGTCTCGTTTCACTTAGTGATCAATGAATGTGATTTATCATATCACTATCAGTTTTTGTTAGTATTGTTTTGGAGTTCAGGCCGATATTTCTGTATATGTTAATTTGATGTTACTGCTATTATATGTCTGTATGCTGCTAAGTAAGGAGGGTTGCTAGTTCTAACCCTTGTTGCTCAGAGGCACAGTGGTGCGATTGAATCATCTGCAGCAGCCGGGATCGAACTGCCACCCCATCCGGACCGGACATCACCTCCACCACACTGCATCCTGGGTAGCGAGCTCGGACCAGGGGCAGCACCTCACACACACACAAACACGCACCACCTATTTAGTGATCGAGTGTACGTGCGTGCGTGTGTGTATGTGAGTTTGTGTGTGTATGTGTGTGTGTGTGTGTGTGTGTGTGTGTGTGTGTGTGTGTGTGTGTGTGTGTGTGTGTGTGTGTGTGTGTGTGTGTGTGTGTGTGTGTGTGTGTGTGGTACCTGCTGGTTCTCTGGGTCTAGGACCAGGGTCCTCAGAGCGTCCTCCAGGCTCAGCTGATTAAGGTCCGGGTCCTGGAGGACCTGGGAGGTTCTGGAGCGGTTCTCGTAGAAGGTCGCTCTGCTGGGGTCTAATAACACCGCCTGGCTGAAGCTCTGTAGAGCCTCCTGGTACCGCCTAGTGAGAACACCCACAAACACACCACACAGAAACACACACACACAAACACATTCAGACGCATACAAATACACACACACAACTAGATACACCACATTTGAGCTCACTTTGTTGTATGGATCCCGGTAGGTTGCTGGTTTGATCGCTGGCTCCTCCTAGGTAAGTATGCAAGGTATTTCTGTACAATGGCGAAAGACTCGTTTATTCGAGAAAATGTTGCTGTTGGCGGTGGATAGGCGAGCCGTAACTCAGCTGGGCTATACCTCACTCTCACCACTAGGCTGAGGCGTGCTGGGTCTGAAGCATATCCGCCAGTGGAAAAGTGCCATAAATGGATGAATGTGAGGCAGTTCTCGTAAAGCACTTTGAGCGTCCCAAAAAGTGCTACATAAGTGTGTGCGCGTGTGTGTGGGACCTGTGCTGGTGGTGGTGTACTCCCAGGATGTGGTGCAGGGAGGCCAGCCGGACTCTGGTGTTCTGGTCTCCGGGGTTCAGGGCCTGAGCCTGCTGGTAGTCAGAGAGGGCAGAACTCCAGCGCCCCTGTAGGACCAGACAGGCTACACACACACACACACACACACACACACACACACACACACACACACACACACACACACACACACACACACACACACACACACACACACACACACACACACGCGCACACACACACACACACACACACACACACACACACACACACACACACACACACGCACGCCACACACACAAACGCACACACACACACACACACACACACACACACACACACACACACACACACACACACACACACACACACACACACACACACACACACACACACACACACACACACACACACACACACACACACACACACATACACACACACACACACAGAAACAGAAATGTGTGTTTCTAAATAACTCCAGTTTCTTCTTCAGTGTGTCACAGAGTGTCTCTCCTTCAGTGCGGTCTCCTCTCCACTACCTGCTCTGTTGAGGTACAGCCGGCTGTCTCCGGTCTCCTCCTGAATGGCCCGGTCCAAGAGCACGGTGGCCTCAGCCTGCAGGCCGCGGCTGGAGCACTGCACCCCAAAGTCGTTGTAGGTGAGGACGAGCTGACTCAGCGCCTCCTCTACAACAGACACCCCCTCTTCCTCCTCAGCCCCTGCTCCTCCTGCAGACTCCTCCTCTGACTCCTGCCCCAGCTCAACTGCCCGCACCAGGTCTTCTATGGAGGCGGTGAAGTCCTTCATCCTCCGGTACAGAATCCCCCTGCAGAGGGCAGCCAGCCTCAGCTACCGTTGCTCATTACCTTAACATGACAAGTCATCGCATGCTTCATACCATTTACATCCCAATTACCATAACATGCTAGCAAACCTAAGATGCTATGTAAATCATGCTAATAACCTTAAAAGGGTAGGTAAACTAAGATGCTAAATAAATAACTGAGATTCAGAAAAACAGAAGAATTTATTATCTAAAGTGTTCACACGGGCAGTCTTTTTTTATTAAAAAACACCTGACCCGAGCGGTTTTTTACCAACTAAAAAACTGACGGGGTGGTTTTTTCTAGAGCACATTACAAATCGGTTAAACTGTCGGAACACTGTTTGGTTAGCGTATCAAAGTGGTTTGGCTACACTACTTGAATCAGTATCACAATGTCGAGGATGAGAAAATTAGCCCTTGTTTTGGCGTTAGATGCCAACGACGATAACGACGAATCTTCCCGTTTGTGGGTGCATGATATAAACCGGGGACGGCAGCAGTACGGGGCATATCATAGTACACCTATGCCCCAAAATCCCACCGATTGTTCTCCAGATACTCTCCTTGTGATATATGTTGTGGTACAACTTGTTGGTCATGTTGTATAGCTCGACATGTTCACTTAAAAGGACAACCAGTTGCTCCGACGGAAAAGACTTTTTGGTTTGGGTCGCCATTCTTCTTTCCTAGTGACGTAAGTGCTCGTTCATTGGTCAGCTGTCAAAAAACTGCCTGACGTCCGGTGCTTTTTCTTAGCGAGTTGAACTTTTCTCAACTTGAAAACCACCCAGAGCGGTGAAAAAAACCCGCGGGCAGCGGTGTTTTTAAAAGCACCCAGGATGTTTTTACAAAAACACTCTGTACCATAGGAATATAATGTAAAACATCCACCCGCACCGGGCAGTTCACACTGCCCGTGTGAACACGCCCTAACTGCTTCCATCCATGGCGCTGTCTGATTAATGAAAGAGTGTAGGGCAGGGGGGGGTGTTAAAGACCACACACGCTTTAGTAAAGCACACGTGCGACTTACTAAAGCATGTGTGCGACTTACCAATACTAAAGTGTGCGTGCGACTTATAAATCGCATGCATGCTTTACAAAAAAGACTCCTTCGGGCTCCGTAGTTTCACACTTTTTGAGCGGCGTTCTGAATGGGCTCGAATACTTGTCGAAAAAGCATAATATCACCTCTATAGCAGTATCGTTAACATGCTAAGGAAGCTTACATGCTAAACTTAAATGTTAAATATCTTTGGGAAGTACAATTAACCTGCAAAGTCAACTAACAATCTGTCATGCTAATAGGATTAGCAGTATTTCTACTCATGGTACAAATAATGATTAACTTGTGTTGTTGTTGTCGCTGTTGCTAAGTTACAGCCAGGGGACAGCCAGATGGCAGCAGGGACAAGCCTACCTGAGGAGGTAGTGGCGTGGCTCCCGTGGGTGGAGGTCGAGGGCGGAGGTTATCTTGGCGAGTGCGATGGTAAGGCGTCCCCCCAGAATGTGCTCCACGGCTTTCTGTCTGGCGAGGTCACTTCCTGCCTCCAGCTGGGAGAGCAGAGTGGTCGCCGCGGCAGACAGCGGCTCCAGGAGCAGTGCTGCATGGTTGTCATGGTAACATGCTGCCGGCTGGTCCAGTTGCCAGTAGAGTCGGGCTCGGAGGACGTACAGGTCAGAGGAGGGGCGGTCAGCCAGCCAACCAGACACTAGAGCGGAGACACTCTGTGTAGCGTCCCAATGCCGACAGACACGCCACGCTACAACACAAAGAACAACATAAACAACAACACTTTAACATTGCAACACAAAAAACTGAGAACCCATGCAACGGCACAAACAATAAGAAAAATACAATGCACAAGCAACAGCAAATAACATGACAACAGCAATAACATGACAACAGCACTAAGACGACAACAGCAATAACACGACAACTGCAATAACGCAACAGCAATCGTACAACAGCAATAACAGACACCAGCAATGATATAGATAATAGCAACACTACAACACAAACCACATAAAAGCCAAGCTACAACAATGCACATCTAATGTCTCTCGCCTGGCTTCATCCACAATGTCTCCCTCTCTCTCCCCCCCTTACTTCCTCCCTCCATTAATCTACCTCTTTCTCCTTCCCACTGGGCTCCCTTATCCCTTCTTCTTCCTCTCTCGTACTCTGTATGCATGCATCTTCATAGTGATGCAGTATTGTGATCATTCCATGTAGTCACCCCTAGCATCAATGTTTAAACAACAGGTTATGTAAAGTCTACAGTTCTACTCATGCAGAGGTAGAACTGAACACTCACAAGACCAGAGACCCTTTTACAGAGGCATCATAGCAGAACAAACGCAACATAGCAAAAGTCTCTGCTAATATTAATTAGGACATTATGAGCATCTCCTATTTCTCTGTGAAAAGGGTCTATTCAGATGGTGTTCAGATGCACATTCATACACCATGCTGTGAAGATATAGAACTACACAACCGTGCAGAGTTGGTTGAGGACCTTCGCAATGGTCTGCGCTGAGGGTTCCACTCTGCTGCCCTGCTAAAGGACTCAAGGGCATCCAGATACTGGCCCCCATCGAAAAGACACTGGCCCTATAGGAGTGGAAGGAAAATGAAGGCAGAGTTAAGGGACTAAAGCGAAAGTTCAGGGAAGAGTCCTTTCGTTTTGTGAGAACAGGTCAGAACAATACACTATGTGTTCACTGATATGATTCAAATAATATGTTGTTTCATGGTGTGTTTTCAGGTGTGTGTGTGTTTGTGTGTGTGTACTACCTGTAGATGGTAAATGAGAGCCAGGCGGGTATGGTAGAAGCTCCCTCCAGGAGGCTTTAGACGACTTGCCTGCTGGTAGCATCCTGCAGCCGACTGGAAGTCACCCAGACACAGGTAGGCCTCACCCTGGCTCCCATACAGCTGGGCCTAAAACATTATATCAAACAATATAACACGATAAAACACAACAAAACACATAACAAGATGTATGATATAGTGTGTATGGGAGCCAGGGTGAGGGCTACCTGTTGAGTTATATTGTGTTTTGTTCTGTTATATTATTGCACAATACAACACAATATAATTAAGCAATATCACACAAAAGGGATGCTGTTGTACTGAATATCAGCCCGGCTGTGATTCGGTCGTAGGTACGAGGCCGTAGGCCGAGTGCCGAAGATTCACAGCCGTGAATAACAATTTATTTATTCGCAGCGATTTTTTATGAGCGACCAAAGCTTCTTTGGTCGCCCAATTCGCTTTTGGTGTGAACGTACAGTAGGCTAACGATGCTTTCGGGAAACGGCCCTGAACTGTTGCCAAGCAATGCATAAACACACTAGCTATCTAAGCTACATAAAGGCTGTTAATAACATTAACGTTATAAGAGCACCTGTAAAGTGGAGTGATACAAGTATAGTTAAAAGTCCCAGCACTGTTATACTCTCTATCAGCACTCATGGAATGCCTCTAGTCCAATCAAATTACTTGGTCGGAAATAACATATAAAATATAACATATAATATAACACACAATAACATACAATAACACAACATCACTACACAACACAACATCATAACACAAACATAAGACATAAGACAAAACATAAGTCACAATGTGTAACATGGTTGGGAGGGGTGTAGCCATGTTTCTTACCCGATTGGGCTGGAGAACGATATCTTTTGAGGAACATCTGACAATCTTCTCATACTGAGCTTGTTCCATCATCTCCTCTCTTTCACAATAAAAACATAAACCAGAGATACTTTATTAACTACTACAGAACCATTAACTACTACAGAGATACTATGTGAACTACCGAACCAGAGATAATAACTACAGAACCAGACACACTATGTTAATTACAGAACCAGAGATAATAATAATTACATAACCAGAGATATGTTAACTACCGAACCAGAGTTTCTATGTTAACTACTGAACCAGTTGGTTACTACAGAACCAGAGATTATGTTAACTACAATTTCAGAGATACTATGTTAACTACGTAACCAGAGATACTATGTGAACTACAGAACCATAGATACTATATTAACTATAGAACCAGCGATACTATGTTAACTACAGAACCAGAGATCCTATTGTGGAGGGCCTAAATGCCGAAGACCATCTACAAGGAGGAAAGGAGATCAAAACCATGGGCAACGGCTTTCCCTAAAAGACGAACACTGGGAGAAGTCATTGGCCATCAGTATTATCCAGTAAGCTTGCTGCATTATTGCCATTTGAGAACACATGCTGGCCATGAGGCTACAAGAGAGTTGGCCAGCGTCAAAGGCATAGAGAACCCCTCCAAAGAAGGGTTATAGCAACTTCCCAAATTATGCCTCCAGTTCACCCTGAAGCCCTCAAAGGAAACCCATGCCAATCCGGGGAGGCTTTACATGGTATTTTTCCCCTCTCCCTCCCCCTTGCCCTCAGTATTTTTAATAACCCCCCTGATACTTTACTCACAACCTGTGATTCTGTGAATGGAAATACGATCCCACTCAGCCTACATGGGCCAAGATAGCGAGCCTTGCTTAACTAACCCAGAATTGGCTCACAGGGGGTAACGGTCCCCCAATCATCGACAGAGATCGAATGATGGATTGTTGCATTCGAGTATTTCCCCCAGATACTAAACAGTATGCTGCCCAGACCGGCCCAAATACTTTGAAGGTAAGGTAGGTAGTGAAGGTAGAGGTAGATACAGTAGTGCTGCTGGACTCTGGTAGTGCAGTTACCCTCTTCCAGCCAGGAGTTCTGTTAATCCAACAGATCTGGGTTTCCTGTGTCCATGGAGACACGTCCATGGGCCTCATCCAGATCCAGACCCCAAGGGGCCAGGCCACCCTGACTGCTGGTGTAGTCTCCACTCTCCCAGTACCTTTACTGGTAGGAAGAGATTGCCCACTATTTGGACGTTACTTGGGAGTCCAGAAGGTGAGAACCCGGAGGGCAACAGGTGGGAAGAGGCTGCGTAGAGCCTCTCCCACTCTGCCCCTGTGTGCTGCGAAGAAGCCTCTCCCACTTGGGGACTCAAGACCCGAGTCCCGGAAAGGACAAACCACCTGGTAGGAGTCAGGAAAACACAGAAACGGCAACTGAGAACCAAGCAAACACCCAACCAGACTCTGGCTTTAGCTCCAGCGACCTGTTCGCCCACCTTCCAGAGGCGGAGGGGGTGGAGCGTCCCAGCCAAGGGCAATTCTTTACTGCCCAACACAATGGGCCCAACCTGGACCAGTCGTGGCGGTATGCAGAAGTACTGGAAGGAGAACTACAAGGACAGGTGACATATGTCCCATATCCAATTTTTTTTGTCAAAAATAAAAAATGCTGTTTCAGGTTTTTAAAACAGGTGGAGGGGATTGTGTGGAACAGTAACTGCTAACAAAACCCTTTGTCTCCAGAGTGTTATTTATGTCATGTACACACTAACTGGGGACCCATCTAGCAGCTGAAAATACTTATTGTGAGAATGTCCTGGCTCGGTTCTTCTGGACAGGCGGTCCGAGACTACTGCTGCAACTTTGCAACTACCAGAGAACTGCCCCAAAGGCATCCTACCACAACCGTCTCATCCAAATCCCCATCATCGAGACTCACTTTCAGCAAGATATTGATGTATTTGGTGGTACCCCTGCGATCGGGGACATCAGTTCATACTTGTCCTGATTATGCAACCCGCTACCCGGACACCAGGCCGCTCCACCACGGCCAAAGCAGTAGCCATAGACCTATTCATGCTATTTAGTAGAGAAGGGTAAGGAAGTAAAGAATGGATAGCAGAGGAAATTTTGAAGCACCAGGAAACCTGCTTCATGTCTTAGGTTATGGCTGAAATATGCAAACTTCTCAAGGTGAGACAAATCCAAACTTCCATTTGCCATCCCCAGACCGACGGCCTGGTTGAACAATTAAAGCAACATAACATTGGAACAGATGTTGGGAAAGATGTATAGTTGTACATGGGAACAACTTTGACCAGCTTCTTCCCACTGATCCTTTTTTTCCATTTGGGTTCCCCGGAGTTCCACAGGGTTCACCCCCTTCAAGCTTTATAAACCTGTTAAAGAAATGTCTGGAACCTGTGCTTCCCAATGCAGTGGCCTGCCCTGTCCATTACTGTTCGGACATAGTATAGTGTAGTCTTGTCACAGTTCTATCAAGGAGGAGGTGAAGATGACGCTGGAACTCGGGGTGAAGGAGGAATCTCATGATCCAGCCCCATTGTCATCATCCCAAAACCTGATTGTACCATAAGGTTTTTTAATGACTTCCGGAAGCTTAATGAGATATCAAGGTTTGATGCCAACCTGATGCCCCAGGTTGATGAACTGATTAAGCGACTAGGGATGGCACAATTCATTTTCATGTTGGACCTGACCAAAGGGTATTGGCAGGTCCCCCTTACAAAAGTGGCCAAGACTGCATTTTCAACACCAAATGGCCTTTACCACTACAAAGTCTTGGACTACAGTTTGGACTACATGGGCGCCCACAAAAAATATCATCGGATGATGGATTTAATCCTGCAACGCCTGTCAGGAGTACGCTGCAGCCTGGCTGGATGACATGGTTATCCATATTTCGGACTGGGCCACTCATCTGGTTTGGATAGAGGCGTGCGTGGGGGCCCTACGTAGAGTGGGATCGACTGCCGATCCGAAGAAATGCAACAGGGGTCGAAGAGACAGAATATCTTCGATACGTCATCAGGAGAGGGAAAGTGAAACCACAAAAGAGCAAAGTGGAACGCAACGCAGCCTGACCCGTCCCACCACAAAGAAACAGGTGAAAACGTGCAGTTTGTTTTGCTATTACCAGAAATGTATCCCCCAGTTTGCCGCCATTGCAGCACACCTACATGACCCAGAGCAGACTTCCCCATCACTGTGAAATGGTCAGAGACATCTTTTTAGTTGCTGCGCAAGGCCCTATGAATCGGTCCCATTCCGACAGGACCCCCTTCAAAATGTACTTCAGAATCCAAAGCGCACGCACGCACGCACGCACGCACGCATGCAGGCACACACGCAGGCACGCAGGCACGCACGGACGCACGCACGGACAGGCACGCACGCACGCACGCACAACGCACGCACGCACAACACACACCAACACACACACCACACACACACACACACACACACACACACACACACACACACACACACACACACACACACAGACTTTATTTAAGCACTGTACATAAATGTCGTACACCTTGTTCTTGATGATAAGGTCTGCTCGGGGTTCAGCTAGAGCTGACTGACTGGAGCCAAGCAGGTATCTGTGCGCATCCTGCGCATTTCCTCTCTCGGGTTCTCCTCTGTCAAGACAGTGGGGAAAACAACCTTATCTCATAAAACAAATCTGCCATTGACACGTTAGAAATCTAAAGGAACCAAATGAAAGAAATTCAGTATTTCACAAGATAAAACCTCTGGGAACGACAGTAATTCATCATTATATCACATTCATTGTGTGCATTCAATTTGAAGCATATTGACTCACAGTAGCCTACTCACAGACAGCACCATTTATATTTGGATTGTATATTCTTTAACGTTTAACTCTTAAGTATCATATATAAATTGTTATTTCTCACTTGAGATTGTGTGATTTTTTTGCAATATACTTTTTCAAAAATTCTGACCTGGTTTTGATCTCCTCCTGTCGCAGAGACCTTTTTCTCTTTTTACTTTGTTTTATTTATTTTTCTGTTTTGACTTGTGACTGCTGACTGCTTCTGTCTGGTATTGACGCCGTAACCATGGACCCCGGTCCTCAAAACGTCGGTTAGGGGCTTTTAATTTGAAACGAACGAGGAAGCAGGAAATTGCGACCATGAAGAGAATCAGCTGATCATAATGTTGACAATGCAAGCTCCACCACATTGCTGTCGCCTCCGAGGACCCCGTTCATAACTTTAACATTTGAAGAACGAACATTTAAAGAACGTTGCAGTCCGCAGTGTTAGGTCGATGCGTGCAATATTTAGTGGTCTGCTTGTGTTTGCTTGAGTCGCTGGTTGTTGCAGATCGACCGGACCTGTGGTCTAGATCGACCTGAGGTCCAGACGGACCTTGACCAGCACCATGGACATCCAGGATGAGAGGAGACGGCTGCTTGATGCCGAAGGGACCGATGAGTATGAAACGGCCACCGGCGTACGCTCCGAGCAAGATATCTACCTTGAGTAAGTCCTCCAGGTGTAGTGTACCAGGTTATAAAGGAGCTGTATCTAGAGTAGTACTCCAGGTATAGTGATCCAGTTTATAAAGGAGCTGTAAATAGAGTAAGCACTCGAGGTGTAGTGTACCAGGTTATAAAGGAACTTTATCTAGAGTTAATCAACCAGATGTAGTTTACCAGGTTATAAAGGAGCTGTATCTAGAGTTAGTCAACAGGTGTAGTGTTCCAGGTTATAAAGGAGCTGTATCTAGAGTTAATCAATCAGGTGTAGTGTACAGGTTATAAAGGAGCTGTATCTAGAGTCAGTCAACCAGGTGTAGCGTTCCAGGTTATAAAGGAGTTGTATCTAGAGTTGGTCAACCAGGTGTAGTGAACCAGGTTATATAGGAGTTGTATCTAGCGTTGGTCAACCAGGTGTAGTGAACCAGGTTATAAAAGAGCTGTATCGCGAGTTGGTCAACCAGGTGTAGTGAACCAGGGTATATAGGAGCGGTATCTAGAGTTGGTCTACCAGGTGTAGTGAACCAGGTTATAAAGGAGCGGTATCTCGAGTTTGTCAACCTGGTCTAGTGAACCAGTTTATATGTGATCTGTATCTAGACAAAGGATGTACCGTACCTGACAAGGCTGACTATGTTTCGACAAGAGTTGTTTGTCAAAGTGTTGATCAATCCACGACATTATGACGTTCCATGAAATCCATTGCACACAATCAATCTCACGTGATTTCAGTATGTCGATTTTCTTCTGCTCCTTCAAGCTGATTTACTGGGTGAAGTCTATTTTCCCTCCTGACTACGTATCCACGTGTGTGACCAATGACCATACTCTCACGTGGCCAAGGCATTGACCAATTCACAGACCCTCACGCTACAGCGACAGTGCAGCTGAATAAGGCTTAGTTGTCTTACTTGAGGAAGTACACCCTACAAAACACCGGCAGGGGGCCGGAGGTTCACATTTTGAGAGGTTTATACTTTTTGACCTTTTCCTGACATGACATTTGGTCAGGGTGTAGTAGATACACCCCTCTGTGATATCTCATGGTTATCTGTTCGTTTTAGATCACGTTGTCTATCACTTGAATCTAATTCTGGTTTAACACTCATCCACAAGTGTAATGCAATGTGTCTGTGAGTAATGCCTACTCTCCTGCTGTTCCTCTGAGCAGCAAAGTGCAGAACGGGAAGCTGTACCTGGCTGTGTTCGTGTCGGTGCTGGGTCCCCTGAGCTTCGGCTTTGTGCTGGGCTACAGCTCCCCCGCCATCCCGGACCTGCTCACGACCAATGACGACCGCGTGCGGCTCAACAACGACCAGGCCTCCTGGTTCGGGGTGTGTGGCTTCCTGTCACACATATGACCTTTCTCCTCATCGCCACACACACACTAACTCCCTTATCGCACTAACCTATCTCTTTCCCTTTGTTTACCTTTCATTATATATATATATATATATATATATACTTTAATATACTGTGAAGTACTGGTACTTTATCATTTCTATCATTTTTATTGTTAATACCATCTGTTTGTTCTGTTTGTCTTTACTTTAGCGTCTATTTATTTATTTTGCTTTGTATTTTTATTGTATTGTATCCTGTGTTTTCCACTGCTGCTGTTGTAACCAAGGAATATAATAATTTAATTAATAAAGTGTCATGTGTTAATAAAGTGTTAATCTTATTGTTCCTACTGTCTATCTGTCCTACTGTATGTCCTGTCTGTGTTTCAGTCCATAGTAACGCTCGGTGCCGCGGTGGGGGGTCTTCTCGGCGGTTGGTTGGTGGAGAGGATTGGCAGGAAGCTCAGTCTGATGTTCTGCTCGCTGCCCTTCGTCTTCGGCTTCGCCATTATCTCCGCAGCACAGAACCTCTGGATGCTCTACGTTGGCCGCGCGCTCACAGGCCTCGCCAGCGGAGTCACCTCCCTGGTCGTCCCTGTATGTTCCACTCCTCCTACTAATCCTCTCTTTCCTCTCCCCCCCGCCTGCACCTCTCTGGCCTTCCGCGCCTCCTTCTCTCTCTCCTCCCTCCTCCTCTCTGACCTCCTTTCTTTCTGACCTCCCTCCTTCTCTCTCTCTCCCCTCTGACCTCCCTTCTCACCTCTCTCGGTGCCTCTGTGCACCATCTTCAAGACACATTTCATCATCACTCACAGACATGTAAAACGTAGCTAGACCGGCATGACACAGGTGCTCTAAGTCTATTCTTATATTTGTAGCCATGGGTTGAATCGGACTGCAGAGTAGTTACCATTGTACAATTCATTATGGGTGTCGTGCTTGCATGTCAATGGAGACGCTAGTAGGTGGTTCTTGAAGCAGTGATTCAATGCTGTTGCTCAAGTTCTATGTGTGAGGATGTGAATATTTATTGCAATCCCCCTGATCCCCTGTCTCCTCCCTGCCTCAGGTCTACATCTCTGAGATTGCCCACGAGCGCGTGCGTGGCACTATGGGCTCGTGCGTGCAGCTCATGGTCGTGATGGGCATCTGTGGAGCGTATGTGGCCGGTAGGTGCACTAACTCATGCGTTTTTAGGAGCCACAGGCACCCCAGCGCTGTATAAATGCAGTCAGTTTAAACATCTGACCCTCTCCCAGCTGCTTTTCTTAGCTTCTGACTCATGCTGTTAGCTCTTAGCTGCTATGTCGGAGCTGCAGGCTGTAGCCAGGGATCTCTGTGACCATCACTCAACATCACTCATCTTTTTATGACAGAGGACCTTTTGATTTGATGTTGATGCACACATTTATTGGTTTAAAGTTACCTCAGTCTTGTGAAACAGTAGGCGTGTTTGTGTTGATCAGTATGCAGCAGGGATCGGTACGCGCTTCGGGTTTGAATCTAGTAATATATTAAGTAATTAACGTGAGGCCAACATCCTCCCAGAGTTAAGAGACACTCGCCGAGTGAGGTGCAGCAACCTGGGATGCGGTTTGACCCTGTTTTTAGGTCGGCGCGTGGCCCTAGTGCAGGTTTAACGAACGCAAGGGGCAACATAGAGCTATCTGACTGCACTTAGTGTATTTCATCATGGAGGGGTTGATTCACTCCTAGACAATGCTGTCCCCTGCCTGACTCATGGTCCACCTGTGTCTGTCTCTGGTTGCCCGAGTACAGGGGCGTACCTTGAATGGCGTTGGCTTGCGTTGTGCTGCTCGCTGCCCCCCACCCTGCTGATCGTGGGGATGTGCTTCATGCCCGAGACGCCGCGGTACCTCCTGTCAAAGGGCAAGCGGCGGGAGGCCGAGGAGGCCCTGCGCTTCCTGCGAGGCCACGACGCCCCGGTGCAGTGGGAGTGCGCCCGCATCGAAGAGGCCTGCGACCATCAGGTGAGGTCACAGACCCCCCCCCCGCAGGGTCTCCCTGCAAGTCCTTCATCTGCTGTGTTTTGGAACTTAGTAGGTGTGTTTTAGGCAAGCCAGGATAATTTTGACACCATTAGTAACCCAGAGCAGGATATTTAGGATTCGAAGAAAGTATAATGAAGAAGGTATTTCAGAATAGCTCAGAACGGTCTGATCTGTCCTGGTAACCTTTGACCTCTGACCCTCACCTCTGAGACCTCTGACCCTATCCAACCTTTGACCTCTGACCCCAAGGGAGCAGGTTTCAAGGTGTCTGACCTGCTGGAACCCGGCGTCTACAAGCCGTTGGCCATCGGCGTGCTGCTCATGTTCTTCCAGCAGGCCACGGGCATCAACGCCATCATGTTCTACGCAGAGAACATCTTCGAGGATGCACACTTTGACGTGAGGTGGAGGAGGATGGAGGGCTGGGCCGTGTAATCAATCAGTCATTCAATCATTCAACCAACCAATTGCAAAGTGAATGGGGTAATTGTGATGTCCGATTTGGTCCAGGTCACGATTAATATCACAACCTCCTTCCGTGTGTCTGTCTACAGCGCTTCTGTAGTGAGTTTCCATGGCGTGTGTGTGCATAGTCTCGGTGCTTGTGTGAATATGAGTGTTCATGCATGAGTGTGAGTGCCTGGAGTCACTGTGTTATCTGTCGTCCAGAACCGGGTGCTGGGGACGGTGATCGTGGGCCTGACACAGGTCTTCTTCACGGGCATCGCAGCCCTCATCATGGACCGGGCCGGACGCAAGGTCCTGCTCTGTATCTCAGGTACAGTGTACTATAGCAGGTACATAGTACTACCGTACTATACCAGGTATAGAGTACTACCGTACTATCCCAGGTATAGAGTACTACTTAGTATACCAGGTATATAGTATTACGGTTCTAAACCAGGTGTAGAGTACGACTCAGTACTGCACATATATATATAACATTTGTAAAAAAAAAACCTTGATCATATTATTATTATTTGTGATCGTTTGACGCTTAAATCGAAATCGCGATCAAAATTTGATTAATCGCCCAGCCCTATAGTACTATCTCAGGTATATAGTACTACAGTACTATCCCAGGTATATAGTACTATCCAACAAAACCAGTTACAGAATACTACTCAGTATACCAGGTATATAGTACTACAGCACTATAGCAGGTATAAAGGACTACTTAGTATTCCAGGTATATACTACTACAGTACTATAACAGGTATTAAGTCTTACTCAGTATACCAAGTACATATTTACACAGTTCTGTACCAGGCATATACTACTCAGTATACCAGGTATATATTACTACCCAACTAAACCAGATATAGAGTACTACTCAGTATACCAGGTATATATAGTACTACACCAGGTATAAAGTACTACTCAGTATACCAGGTACATATTACTACAGTTCTATACCAGGCATATAGTACTACAAAACTATACCAGCTAGGTATAGAGTACTACTCAGTATACCTGTTACGTAGTACATAGTAATGCAGAACTCAGTATGCCAGGTATGTAATACTAAATTGTACAACACAAACTACTTAATATTACTGTATTACTACATAGTACTACAGTAACTTGACTTTTGATATGATCACTCGAATGGTTCTTTTCCTCTCCCTTCCCCGACTGATTCGGATCACCGGCATGTATCAATATGTTCAACAGCCTTAATAATTCTAAAACTGTGGTAACTGATATTGTTCTGCCATGAATACCCAGGCAGATGTAATCTCAAAGCAAGACGCATTCCCTAGGCTGCATGCATCCACTTTGACTTCGGTCAATGATCTCGTGGATAGTTTAAATTTTAAAATTAATTCTGGCTTGATTACATTAAATCCAATTGACCATGAAACCCTTGAAGAGGGTTGATGCTCAAAAAGCTAAAAGCGTTTCCTACACCTTAACACATATCTGGCGGCCAACAATAGTTTACCATTTCACCTTAAAAACATGGCAAGAATTAAATTGATGTCGAAACAAGACCTCATCCATGCTCACATTTTTAGGCGTGACTACTGTAAGGCATTTCCAAAGGACTCTCTAGGAAAGACATTCTCAGACCGCTCCAACCTATCCAGAATGCTGCTAATAGAGTTGAAATAAAACTGAGAGAGCTGATCACAATACTCAAGATCACTACCCTGGTGTTTTCTTTTATAAAGAAGCAATATTTAATGCTTTTTAATGCACTTTAAGCACCTTATTTGCATTCAAAATACTTGTCTTTACAGTAGAAAAAAATATTATGGAAGGTTTTTCACTTTTATTCCAGATTAATTCTGAATTATGATGTTAAATATAATAAACAGTCATCGTCAGTCGTTATTTGTATTAGTATTGAGTCTAAGCATTTATCATTTAAACATTTATTGACATCTACAGTAGTCAAGAAAGACACAGAGAGAGTCCATCTATTCATGGAAAAATTGTAAAAAAAACATTCCGAATATTCAATTTTCTGTACACCCACGCAAGTTTTTGATCAATGATATTTTATTATCAAGAGCTTTAATGCTTGATCGAAATGACAGATGAATGGATACGTGCCATTTTTTATTTTAATTGTTTCAGTGTTGAAAATAAATTAATAACTATACCTTTATTATAGTTCCAGGGCTATTCATCACACATGCAGTGCTCTAACTTGGATGCCATAGATTAACAAGTTAACGACATCTTAACCAAAACAGCCTTGTGGTTTAGTACCAAAATACATCTCTCATTTGCTTGTAGCTTTAGCCCACAAGAGCGTGCCTGAGCTGCAGGTGATGATACTGCGAAACGGGGACTCTAAAGGGCGTTGCCATGGGTGGACTCTCCACCCACCTTCAAATAGCTCCTCATGATGACGATAAAGTCAGTTAATTGTTCCCCAACCAAGCTTGGTGAGGCATCTTTTAATTTGAAGGACCACCGATCTGGAACAATCTGCCAGAACATATGAGGGCTCAAATACAGTTTTAATACGGAAAATGTATTCTTCATCTAGTATTAAAAATATAGATATTTATTGTATTGTATATTTGTCCTATTTTACTATCTTTTAAAGAGTCATTTTAATGTTTTATCATGGGATTTCCTCCTTTTGTAGAGCAGAATGAATGACTTTGTTTGAATGCAATATATATAGCACAACATACTACAGCTACATATGGTAGTACTATAGGATTCAGTATACCAGGTACATAGTACTACATCGTACTACAGTATGCTGTACACCGGGTATATGTACTACTTAGTACCATGTACATAGGAACATGGTACGTATGTACAGTATATGGATGCAAGAAATATAAACAAAAATCAAGTTCAGAGCTAGAGGGATACTTCAGACGTATCACGTTTGAATTGCATTTCAGTAATTCACCAGTTTGTATTTCGCCATATGGGTTCCTCAGGGGTTGCTATGGCAATCAGCGCTGCTGTGTTTGGCGTGTTCTTCCACCTGACGACAGGCCAGCATAACATCACATCTGTGTGGGCCATGGCGTCAGGGGTCGAAGGGTCACTCGGGGCGGGGCCTGAGGTGGACCTGGCCTGGCTAGCACTGGCTAGCATGGGCGTCTTCATCGCAGGTGAGACTCACAGCATGGGTTTTCACACACAATATGGGCTAACACAGCGTGCACTTACACAGCATGGGCCAACGCAGCGCTTACACACTGCTTACACAGAACTGATACAGTGCTAACATTGTTCTGCCACATAGCCCAGATTTAGCACAGGTAATCAGGGAAATGAAAGAAGCTGTAGCTGTCAGGTCTGACAACATAGCTGGAAGCAGAATTAACCAGTTGAACTAGTGTGACACTCCCTGAAGCTCTCTAGAAACTGCTAACGCCTTCAACAGACAGAACAGAACAGAGTACACAAACTGTCCTGTGTTGTCGCTGTGTCCTAGTTGAATTGTCTGACTGACTGACTGGTGTGACAGAGCCAGCCCAATCACATGCCACTTCCTGTGTAGGATTTGCGCTGGGCTGGGGACCAATCCCGTGGCTCGTGATGTCCGAGATTTTCCCCTCTAATGTGAAAGGCTTCGCCAGTGCTGTCTGTGTCCTTACAAACTGGGGCAACGCTTTCATCATCACCAAATGCTTCCAGGACCTTCTGGTAAGATCTCTCTTGCACGCGCGCGCTCTTGCTCTCTCTCTCTCAAAGGGCTTTATATGCATGGCACATTTACAGAACCAAAGCATGTGAAAATGTAGCACAAAGAATGCATAACTATGTTAATAGTTAAGAACACAATACTGAACAATAAAATATAGACGTATATACATTGAAACATAAGAAATCGAAATTGTATAAAATTACAGGACAGTCTGGATATCAGCACTAAATTTTTCTCTGTCTCTGTCCCTCTGCTCACTGTCTCTAATTTTGTCTCTTTGTCGCTGATCCATCATTATTACATTCTTCTTGTTGTCACACTGACTTTCAGTTTGTGTGATGTCTGATCTCTGGCAGAAAGCTGTCATAGGTCTCTTGTGGCAATGTCAGGTTACAATATCATAGGTCTCTTGTGGTTATGTTGTTGGTCCCTTTTGTGCTTTCATTGGTCTCTGGTGTTGATGTCATGTTGCAATTTCGTTGGTCTCTGGTCTTGATGTCATGTTGCGATGTCATCGGTCTCGTAACGTTGTTGGTCCCTGTTGTGATGTTGTTCTTCTCTGGTGTTGATGTCATATTGTGATGTCGGTGGTGTCTTTTTTTCAGGCCCTACTCACCAATGCTGGGACCTTCTGGCTCTTTTCCATCATGTGTGCGATCAATGTGGTCTTCACCATTGCCTTCGTCCCCGAGACGAAAGGCAAGACACTTGAGCAGATCCAGAGGAACTTCAGAGGAACATCGGCTCAGTGAGCAGCCGGGAGATGCTCTCCTCTAAAGACCTACTCAATGAAGCCACTACTCCTCCATGCTCCTCTCAATCTTCCTACTGCTGCGGGAGTAAAGTCCTTGTACAGGTTCCATTCATAAATTTGGTGAAAATTTCAGACTGTCGGGAACAAAGGTTTGGTGATGGTTTTTTTTATGAGTACAACTTTACCTGTTGCACATATATTGTACCTCATGTCATAACTATATATCTTAGTGTAACGTTAGTCATTTACACAGGGGACCTGGGAGGGTTTTTGAAAAAGGTGATTCAGAATGCACTGTATTGGACATTTCCTGTTGAACATTTAGTTTTTTGCGACTGAATGAAGCTCAGTGACATGAAAAGGACATTGAGTTGCTTTACACACAAAACGTACCCTTCTCTGGTACCCTATTAACTTTTTTTTAACCTAATTTAGGAGATGTTTTGCATAAAAATTATAATAATGCCTCTCTAAAATAACATTGCTGCTGTTTTTTTGCAAAGCATTTCTGACCTCTCCTGACACATTCGGTAATGCTTGTCTCTTTTTATTTAAAACAGAAATGGATATGTAGTTTGTATTCAAATTTTATGTATTGAAAATGTATTTTTTGAATGTACAATTTACAGATTTGTCTTTTAAATGTTGGCCATAGAAATTGCAATTCTTAAATGTCATGCCTAAACTAAAACCTTTTGTACTTGATATAATAAATTATGTTGATGTAGATGAAATGTTGATGAAAATCTGATTATTTTTGCCTGATTTATAGTAGTAGTATAGTATAGTAGTATGAAATTGAAAAAAAACCTTTATCTGTGTATATTTGATCATTTGTACAAAATGTTAAACAGTGGTGATGTTAAATGATTTTCTTAACGTCGTACTTGTCATACTCACACTCAGTGGGCTCTATTTAACATGTATTTCAACCTGTAAAGTAGGCCTACTGCAAGTTGTACATTATTCTGGAAATAGACACATTTAAAATAATAGAAAATATCATGAAGAAAATAAATAATAATCAGTATTAGGCATAGCCAGCGTTGCCCTTTTTTTCTGTTATAGATAAAATAAAAGGGGGCGCGGGCACCCTGTGTGGCCAGATTTTGCCAGATTTCGCCTGATCTGTAGCGCCCAATCAGGTCAGGTCAGGCAACCCTGACCGCTGCATTATTAGTCTACATATCTGGGTGATTGCTGCAACTAACACTTGTTATTGTCATAAAAAAATGTCATGTTTACATATGAGGCGGTTTGCAAAGGTCTTGATGACAATTCGGGTTAGGGTTAAACTTGTTTAATATAACATAATATAGCCTCAGATAGTGGCGAAGTCACGCCCGTTCCGGTAGAGCCCATGGGTCCCTATGGATCAAAAAATATGAATGGGTTTCAATGGAGAGAAAGTAATTATTTTCTGGTCCCAGTTTTTATATGCCCCAGATTGCACATATGTTGTTTTGTGGATTTAAATGATAATGTTTCAGGTCAAGAGTTTGACCGTTAATTGTGCAATAAGGCTGTAGAGAAAACACAATGAGAAAGACTAGACGTCTCGTATGTGACGTCACGCTCCCTGCGACTGGCGTGGAAAGAGACCGACCATCTCCCCCGGCATAACTGAAACTCTCCACATGCCCCGATAATGGTTTTCGCCTCTTTCGATGCTGTTATCCTCCCCTTGGAAAAAAAATCAGAGAATTGGAGCAGAGAGATCGCCATGTAGTGGTGCTGACTTATATCATTCGCGTCGAGAGCAGCGAAGAGCTTTAGTTCACAAAACGGCCTCACACAAAACCTAACATTATCAAACTTCATCACGAAAATGTTTATATTTCTTTGCATGAAAATTTAAATTTAAATCCACAAACAGCATAGGCCTATGTGTAATCCAGGGCATATAAAGACTGGGACCAGAAAATAATTACTTTCCCTTCATTGAAACCCATTCATTTTTTTGGATATCCGTGGGCTCTATTGGAATGGGCATGACTTCGCCGCTATAGATTTTACTTTTCTATTTTTTTTTTCTTCAAAATAAGAGCTATTTTTCGACAGCCATAATTATTTGTCTTTGGGCAAAGTTAATTCCATTTAAATATGAACAATATTCCTCTAAGCAATCATGTATATAGTTTTTGTAACTATTTTTCGAAAGTGACACATACAACTATAGATGCATATAAATGTCATTATTTTTTAACCAACCGCGGAACTAACCAGTCTTGCTGAGCCGAGCCGTTTCCGACATGGACGGTTTCCGAGCATTGACATTCCGAGCGGCAAAAGCCAAACGTACACTTCCCGTCTGTCACTTCCTGTGTGCCACTGCGTCTGTGGTCCGGGCTGCAGAGATGCTGAATGAAGAAAGACAAGTAACGGCTGGAGTTTGAGACAAAAGGAGGGGGCTGTATAATAATATCTAGTTAGTAAACATTCTCCAAACAAAGAAGATAAAGGGATCTACAAGATGAAGCTTCTGAAGCCGAGCTGGGTCAGCCACAACGGTGAGGGTTTGAATCCCTTGTTCACAAGTTGGGCTTTTGTTGACGGCCACCTGACGGGCGCCTGCTTTATACTAACATTCATTTTCTGAGTTTTTATTCATAGGGTAGAAAATTTTAAGTTTTAAGCTTGAAATTCCCATGCATTGTATGTTAATATGTGGACCGATTGCATGGTCTGTACAGTTGGCCTTGGCTCTTCTCTGTTCCTCTGGCGTGAAGTTATCTGCTGAATGACCCTTTATTATGGAGCCCTTCAGCCAATTCAGATATTTTGATCCCGCAATTTACTTTCAATGCATGCACATGTATTGAATCAGCTGTGTAGTTGATATATTTAAACTATTTGAGACGTCATTCATATCAGTATTTGTTGTGACTATCGGTAGGGGTTACTAACGTTGGAGTTAGACTTCACAGCCTTAAAGTGAGCAGCCTGACAGACTGGTCAGACTGCGCTGCACCTAACTTTAGGTGCATTATATTGATCATACTTATCTCGCATTATAATATTTTCTGGTAATAAAAGTTGTGCTTTGTGTTGTGAAGGTAAACCAATATTTTCCGTCGACATACATCCGGATGGAACAAAGTTTGCGACTGGTGGACAAGGTACACGCACGCACACGAACACTTTCGCACACACGTCTTGTGCGTTTACTTTTATCTATAAGTGTATGCTGATTTGAGTCGTTAGTATATGTAACGGTTGTCATTCAGTGAAGAATTGATGGACAACGACATGCTTTTTTTTTTTCTTTTTTTTAAAAGAAGGTCTGGAAACAGAAGACATCAGACTAAATGTCTTCATAAAGCGTGGTGGTGTTGATCTTTACAGGCTCTCTGTCTCATGGCAACACTGCTCTCTCTTATTATATCAAAATAATTATTTTTTACCTAAAGAACACAATTATTTCTTAAACATTACAAAACATACATACAGTAATCATATAAAATAATAAACAACAGCATTAATATAAACTGAAATACAAGATTGTTATTTATATATTACACTTTGGATGTCTTCATAAAGCGAGTTGATCTTTACAGGCTCTGCATGTATGAAAACAAAACAAAGTACATTAACCTTCCAATGTAGTAACATTACTGTGATAGCATAACAAACTTTGAAGCTACTTAGATTGCACATGGTCTGATGAAAATATTAATAAACGTTTCATTAGTTAATAAAATTATTCCAAAATAATCACATTGCATGCTAAAACAAATAGTACACACACTGCATTAAAATATACCACCTAAATTATCTTTCTCCTTAAACAAAATACAATACAGGGAGAACTGTTACTATGCACACACCTCTGTCTCATGGCAACACTGCTCTAAAGAAGTATGGCATCACGTAACAGACAAAACACACCAGACCTGTAGTACACCACAACTCCGCAAGAGGCTCCATTAGAAATAATACAATCTTAGGCTGTTTAACTCTGGCGAAACTCACACATAATCAGAACTATTTCTAACTGCGTTACACCCACCTCCCCTGATTTTTGCCATATACAAGCAGCAACTGCACAGCACAAACTTAGGCATACAAGTACACTACATCCCAAAACTTGAGGGGCCCCCAATGACAGGCTAGCCAACCTCAAAAGTATCCCATAAGGACGAAGCAGATGAAGAAACAGAAACGTATCTCTCCAACTAACTACTGGCAGTGGGATGCCTTATCCACCCCACAAGACCCATTCACACTGTGTACTTAGCCTACAGGAAGAGATTAATATCCCTACAAAAATACATATCCTGACCGATACGTTATCAGGTGCATATGGAAAAAAAATAAATAAACATTTGACCGCATGTCATGAACAACTTTGTGTCCTGACATTTTGCAAATCAATCTGGTCACTGGTTTGACTGGACGACCAAACCTAGACTTGAACTGTGTGAGTGTACTAGGAGGATTGGACTGTGTGGTCGAAGCCATAGCGACAGTACACTGTGTGTCACTAGTGTTGTCAGTCTGTGTCACAAGAGCACTTGTCTGCCCTGAATTACTAATGCTACTACGTCAGTGTCAGTCACAGGACTAGAATCAGAGTCTATGGACTGGTCTTCCATCCAATCTTCAGTCGTCTCCTCTGGTTTGCTTCGAGTGGCAAGTGGGTCCGGAGCCATTCTCTCAGTGTCAGCGGAATTGGCATGTGAGTGTCCAGTGAACGGTTGCTGTGTGATCCACTCTAGGGTCCTTCCCCCAGGATCCACGACGGACTCCATCTTTCATGAACTGACGTCCCATTGTCCATTTCTCCACTCACTTCATCAGGCAAGGAACCACGTTCCACTTCTGACACGGCGTCATCATTTGAGTTTAAAGTCTGATGAGAGACACCACATACTTGTCATAACTGACCACAGCTGGATCATTCAGAACAGTATGAAACAGAACATCAACTGGAAGACGAGGAACCCTACCAAACATCAGGAAAAAGGGTGCATAGCCGGTCGTCTCGTGCGCTGTGCTATTGAATACATGAATTTCATTGTCTAACCATCTTGGCCAGTTAGCTTTTGTGTCTGGTGCCAGTGCACGGATCATGTTGCCAAGGGTCCTATTAAAACGTTCCACACTGCCATTACCCATCGGATGATACAGGGTTGTGTGTGACTTCCTCACACCAGAGACCCTAAGCAGCTTGCTGATGAGATGACTCTTAAAGCTAGCTCCTTGGTCACTGTGGATACGTTCTGGGAAGCCATATACGCAGAAGTACTTATCCCAGAGGACCCTTGCCACCTGTTTGGCCGACTGATATTTGCAGGGAAACACTTGAGCCGTTCTCGTGAAGTGGTCGGTTACGACCAAAACATCGACTGACTTGATCCTTGAGTCCTCTGCCGACCAGAAGTCGATGCAATCCAGCTGGAGTGGCCTGGCGGACGTTATACTCTCCAATGGTGCCCTGCCGGCAGGTTCAACAGTTTTGCTGACGATGCAATGCTGGCAGTTGCGGACATAGTCTCTTACGTCCCTGTCAAGGTTGAGCCAGAAGAACCTCTGTCTGGCCAAACCGAGACTCCTGAACTGGCCCTGATGACCAGCATGGTCATAAATGCCGCCCAGAACTTCAGCTTTGATCGACTCAGGTACTACGTACTGGTGACGTTTGGACTTAGCGACTTGATCCCTTGAGACTCTGTAGAGTATGCTATTGCTCACGACAAGTTTCTCCCAGTGTTTTAGGCATCTCACAACTGTGACTGATTCTCTTACTCGTTCTCTCCTGGAGGGTCTGCGGCATCTCTCCACATAACACAAGACCCGAGAGAGATTTCTGTCCTTGAGCTGTTCATCACAGAGTTCTTTCTCTGTGTAAGCAGGGAGGCTGTCCTGACCAGCTGGGATCAACTGTGGCAAATGGTGTTTTCGCTCCAACCTCCCAGTTACATATGACTGAAGGACAGCAGACACTGCATCCATCTCCATGGACGGAGTGTGGACATACACCGGTGTGGACAGACTGTTAGTAGGACTCTCTGTTGGACGTGGAGTCTTATCATGACCACTGGACCACCGGAAGGCATCTTGAACGGAGGTACTCGACACATCTTGGACTTCAGTAAGGAGATTCTTGTAAGGTTCTTGAAGCAGTCTGTGGCCAACTCTCTCCTTAACAAAAGGCACACAACTCAGGGCATCAGCGACTACGTTCTGTGGGCCTGGCACATACTTGATGTCAAAGTTGTAGCTTGCTAACTTGGCCACCCAGCGTTGCTCACAGCAGACCAGCTTGGGCTTTGTCATGATGTGAGTCAACGGATTGTTGTCTGTCCAGACAGTGAACTCATGCCCCTTCAACCAATGGCTGAACTTGTCAGAGATTGACCCCTTTAAGGCTAAGAAATCCAACCGATGAGCCGGGTAGTTTCTCTTTCAGCTTCTGAAATGCCTGCTCCATAACAGGAGTCCATAACGGGGAGATGCATATTCACTGGTTGACTTCCTGATAATCTCCTTCTCTTCCATCTCACTCAGTACTCGGCGCAGCTTCTGATACTGACTTGGGGGGCACATGTCTGTATGGTAGTCGGAATGGCCTTGGATCGGAAAGGTGAATGCGATGTATGAAGCCCTTTGCCTCTCCATAATCCACATGATGGCGCGAGAAGATGTCCTTGTAGCGCACAATCAGGTTAGCCATCTTGCTTTTACACTGTTCAGAAACATTGCAAGAGTTCATGTCAGCCCACTCAACCCAACTGACTCAAGCTTCTCGTGAGCAGAGTGAATGTCACCCTTAGTTAGAGGGCTCTCAGTTGGCACGGCTGCTTGAGGACAGCTGATCAGTGGGGCTTCAGAAGAGCTGGTCTCATCCATGTCCTTGAGCGCCATACTTGGCGTTGCGTCTCACCAAGACAGGTCTGTCTGAGGTATTGATTAACTTCAACGGGGACCCATCTGTCCACCCACAAAGGCGTTACCACTCTCGCCACCCGAATCCTTTTCGGAGCTGAACGGCATGACGTGAGCTCTGTCATCATGGTACTGCCAGGAGACTAAACGGTAGATTGAGGTAGCTTCCCCCAGGTCAAATACTCATGACCGGGCTCCAGGCACACAGCTGAGTTGCATCGAACTGTACCTATTTTGTCAGGCACATCTTCACCACTCCAGCGGTTCAGACCGGCAAGCATAGACAAAAACTGCTCAGTCTCTGGATCATAAGCAGGGTAGGGGGTAGACACGGGGTTCCAGTATCCATCACACAGTTTTTACTGGTGGATGATATGCTTGATAACATTGGTGCCAAGTATCAACTCATCATGTTGCCCTTGGACTACCAGGGTGCAGGGCTGTCAACGAATATTCGAGATTCGAATATTCGTTCGAAATGTATCCAAAAACGCGAATTCGAACGTGAAAATTAATATTCGAATGTGAAAAAACACTCCCACCGGTTCTTCAGTGCGCTCGGAGCGCGTCTTTTCCTCCGCTGGCAACATTGTAAACAAAAAGAGATCAGCCTTGGCACCCTCCAACGTAGACTATCTGGTCTTTTTGGCGAATAACTTGTGAGCGCGACGGTGGCAATGCACTAATATGACAGAGTAAATTGCAGTCAGAGTTGCAATGCACTCTTCTTTTCGCTGTTTTTTGTTTTAAGAATGTTAGAAGCCAGCTTGTTTTCGTTTAAGTGCTTCAATTTTAAGGACGTGTTTGTAAAAGTTTGTGATTTTTTCAATTGTAGGATATTATTACTATTACTATATGTTCACTTGCTCGGAGCGCTCCTTGTCGTTAAAAAAAATATATTGCGCAGAGTTTAGGTGGGGAGAACGGGACATTGATTGTTGTTAACTTCTTTGTTAAGCACCTATTTTGTTAACGTTGTAAATGTGTTTAAATAAATTATCAATGATGTAGGCCTATCTTTGGGTTGTTTTTGTCCCGGGTTCGAATTAGGCCTATAACTTATACACCCAAGCAAGCCGCTCTCGCTGTGTAGGGCACATTGTGGACTGAGCATGCAAGCCAATTTCATTACTGCATAGGGTGGGTTAGGTGCAAGTAGGCTATATCTGGAATTCCCCAAACCGATTTATTTGGTTTCTGCGGGGGGGAAAAAAGAAATCTGCGACACACTTAGCAAACAATAAAGGCAGTGAGGCGGAGTTGTCCATCTTAGTTAAATTTGTCCTCACATTTCAAAAAGCCCTTTCCCACTCCGCAGATGACGGGGAAGCAGTGCTGCTTGCTTGCGATGATCGTTCTTAATAGCCTATATTGTTTTTTTTTCATTGAGAATAACCCAGCAGTTTAGCCACGGTTGCACTACATTACAAAATCTTATAGCCTACGTTCATCATTTTTGTTCCTGGCGATTTCAATTGGTTGTCTGTGCAAGACAACAGACATGGACATTTATTCTTTCTTATTCACAACTGTTCTGAGCTGGACTTACACAGGCTATGCCATTCAATAAGCATCCGAAGTAGAGCTCAGGGAGCTAGTAGTCTGGCTGGTGAAAGCTGCTATAACGCAATGTTCTCGGCAAAGTCCGAGACAGCTTTTTTTTCATGAATCCGAACGGTGCGTAGTGCTGGCCCTTTCGCTGGCATGGTGGAAGACGTAGGCGACATGCATTTTTTTCTTTATCGATTTTAATAGGCCTTCTCGATAAATGGTAAGCAAAGCAAGGAACGTTACCACTAGCATACTTTGTAACATTCAGAAGCGGGCGTCTTCTTCAGATTACTATAGTTTGCGCGCTTGCAGGTGTGGTGGTGAAATGCAAGCCATACAAAGTTGTGGCTTTTCATGATTAGGCCTCCACGTTACTGGGCTGTTTATAGGATATATATATCCCACTACTTTGAACCATGGTTTTGTCGCATTATTGACATATTGACGGCAACTGCGTAAAATAGGCAACCAGATATTCGAATAGTTCGAATTCGTGATTTTTTTCCAAACGAACATTCAAATGTCATTTTTGAGCAATTTTGACAGCCCTACCAGGGTGGGAACCAGGGGCCTCATGTACTAAGGTTGCGTACGCACAAAAACGTGGCGTACGTCCTTTTCCACGCTCACGTTCAGATGTACAAAACATAAAATGACCGTAAAAATGTGCGGTCCCCACGCCAGCTCCAGAGCTGTCGTACGCACGTTTCTACAGCTATTGTTCCTTTGGCGACACTTAGGGGTGACGCTGGGAAACTGGGAAAAAATGTGAAAACAATGACTCATCAGAGTGATTTGCACATCAGAGACACACTAATGAACAATTAACACACCTTGCAATTATATGGGTGGCTATAAAAGCATGCGAAATGGATGAAGAAAATTGTTTTAAAAATGGCAGCGTTAGCGTTGTTAGAGGACATCGCAAATGGTCAAATCCGAATAAGGGAATGTATATTTAGGGAACGCGAGGACTTGCTCGCAAATGATGATGATTGACTCATGAGCCGATTTCGTTTCCCCAGGCCAGTATTACTGGAGCTGTGCGCAGAGCTGCGGCCGGCCCTAGAGCGCCACACAGCCAGGAGCCAGGGGTTGTCCGTGCCCTCTCCTTGCTTGTCTATTCAAAAATAAAAAATTTAAGTTAATAAACACGAGTCAAAGTCTTTAATATCCTGGCATCTTTACGCACGACTTATGTGTATTGTAAGCAGCCAATTGTATGACCAGTATAATTACAGCATTTATGACTTCAGCATATTTACCTTGGGGATGATCGGTGTCCCCTTCATGGGCTCCCACCACTCCGGTGAGAGCTGTGTCACCGACCAAAGCGGCCACTCTCAAATCGAAGAGGGGAGAGTTCCCCCACTGGCCGTCCCCCCACCTTTTGCGCGTCACGCTTCAGCGGTGGGCAGAAACCCTCCGCTTCACCTCCACCTTGAAGGTCTGCACCCTCTTTTTTTTATTTCAGAAGTGTGTGCAGCTGCTGAGACCCCACTGCATTGACGGCCTCGCAAACACGCTCCCACTCACTTCTCTTTGTTTTGGTATTTATCCCTGTTGACAGGGTTCCAAATAGCATATGCTTGCGCATATACCTCGTGGAGCAAAATCTCAAGCTCGGACTCCGTGAAGTTTCGTTTTTTGCCTCTGTTGGTGATCGGATTAAGAGGTGAATCTCAGGTCCAGGCCTATTTACGTAAAATTGCATATTTAAATGAGGGCGTGGACAGGGAGGAGTTTGGCACCTCGGCATGTGCGCTCAATTCCACGTTGATCGAGATGTACAAAAGAAACGTGCTTGGATCCATGCGTTCGCACACTTTGATGCATCTGAATTTATTTGTGCGTAAGACAGTTTCTGGGTTTTGGCGTACGCCAAGTTTCAGTATGAAATCCACGCAAGTCTTAGTACATGAGGCCCCAGGATCTAACAGCCGTACACCTCCATCTCCACATCGATTGATGACTTAGGCCTGACACGACGACCACCACAGCCAACAAGCACAATGTTTGTTCTGAACTTTGTGCTGTGACTACTCCAGCTTCTCTGAGCTTAGTCTCCGCTGCCTCATTAATGCAACAGGCCATTGACCCACTGTCGAGCATAGCATTCAGTGTCACTGCGTTCCCAACTGTTACAGGCGTGAAGAAAGGGCTGCTACTACTCCGACTCTATGCGTATTCTGATACACAATGATTTCTGAATCATCACATGAGCTTTTGTGGGCCATATACACTGTCTCAGCATCAGAGTTGTTTTCACGTTGGGAGTTTACATTTAGACCCATACTGTCGCCCTCTGAATACAGGCCATCTAGTTTCCATTAGGGTGAGGCTCAGTCGAAGACCTGGTGGGACACTCCATCTTCGTATGGCCTGGGGCTAAACAGACAAAGCACAGTCTCTCTGACATGCAATGTGTGATGGTGCTGTGTTTACTGTCACCAGAGACTCGACAGGCTTTCTCACGGGCACCATACTGGAACCTCCCACCACGAGAAGCGCTGCCACACTGATGTACATTTCCCATAATTTGCTCTAGCATGCCCATGTGAACGTGAATGCTTTCCTCAGACTGCTGGGTGTTTTGAGCTACAACGTGCACAGATCGGTTACAAGGAGACTGGCACGAAACATGCCACTGGGTAGGAACGGGGTTACACAGTGGGCTATGATCTAGAATGGGGACAGAGGGGGGGAACTGAGTATGACACTGCTCAGGCATGGGCTGACTGTAAGGCGCTGGGCTGCATGGCGTGAAAGGCAGTGTTCTGGCTCTTTAATTGCACAGGTCTGTTAGCCCTGCCAGAGGCTCTCAGCTCCCTCTGATAATAATCAATCCCCATCTGCACATCTCATGAGCTCCACACCTGGATAGGCTTACATTTGAAAATGCAGGCAAGTTCAGGGTCGGGGCAATGCTTCACAAACATGCGTGCCACCTCCTCAGCTGTGTTCCCTATCTGCCTAACCTGCCTGCGGAGGCTTTCATCAGCCAGATCGGCAGCTCTGTTGATCCTCAACCAGTAGTCTACTGGGTTCTCGTTGGGTCTGGGCATAGTAGCATAAAAGTCAGCTAGTGGGAGACATGATGACGCATCACTCAAGTACTTGAGGAGAACATCATAGATCAGACCAGGGTTCTGTCCCACAGTGAGTGTCTCATCGCTACGCAGGCTAACCCTCACAATGTCTCTGGCCTTGCCCATCAACCTCCCCATTATTTCTTTAGCCTGCTCATGCACGGGACACTTTGCTTTCTTAGATAAGCTTTAGTCAAGTCTCTGTCAGATTCGTCACCACTGAATATCTGTGGTTCTCTGTCTGAGTTTACATGTACTGTAACGTGTGAGGCTTCCTGTCTAACAGCGTTAGAATCGTTGACCATATGTTATCGGAGACGATGCGTGGTGTCATGTTAACTACACCAGCGGACATTAACTTGGCAACAGTGGACTCCCCAATCTGAGTACCTAACTGTCCCATAATGTCTGAAAGCTGACGAAGAGCCTGATCATCAGCAAAACCAGGTGTGGATGGGTGAGGACCCTCCCCCGTGAACTGCCCAACAGGAGTACAACCTGGTTTCTGACCTAACCCTGTATCCCTACCGCTGTCAGCTAATGACTGGGAAAGTCCCTCCCCCCCTACAGTCCAATCCCCCCACAACAACATTACTGTCTGTGAAACTTGGGCCCGCTGTCCACACACCTCTTCCCGTTAGAAAAAATCGGACTAGAGAAATGATCACTAAAACCTGGCTTCTCGGGCATAATGACACGTACTGCGTTGTGCATTACCAAATGTGAAAATAAAATAGAAACATCAAACTAAATCAAAACAACCATAGGACTGAACAACCATTTCCAAAGACAAATCTGGCCACATTTGATCTGTATGTCCACGCAGCATCCAGGTCATGGCACCAGTGTAATGATGGTCATTCAGAACTGATGGACAACAACGTGCTTTTTTTCTTCTTTATTTTTAAAGAAGGCCTGGCAGACAACAGACAAAATGTCTTCACAAAGCTTCAAAAGACTCTCTGTCTCATGGCAACACTGCTCTCATATCAAAATGATTATTTTTTTTACCTAAAGAACACAATTATTTCTTAAACATTACAAAAAAAATACACAGTAATCATATAAAATAATAAACAACAGCATTAATATAAACTTAAATACAAGATTGTTATTTATATATTACACTTTGGAGCATACCCGGAAACAGAAGACAACAGACAAAATGTATTCATAAAGCGTGGTGGTGTTGACCTTTACAGGCATGTATGAAATCAAAACAAAATGCATTTACCTTCCAATGTACTAACATTACTGTGATAGCATAACAATCTTTTAAGCTAGTTAGCATGCACATGGTCTGATGAAAATAATAATAAACGTTTCATTAGTTAATACAATTAGAAAATCATCATCAAAATCATCACATTGCATGCTAAAACAAATAATACACACACTGCATTAAAATATACCACCTAAATTATCTCTTTCTAGTTAAACAAAATACAATACAGGGAGAACTGTTAGTATGCACATACCTCTGTCTCATGGCAACACTGCTCTAAAGAGGTATGGCAACACGCAACAGACAAAACACACCAGACCTGTAATACACCACAACTCCACAAGAGGCTCCATTAGAAATAATACAATCTCAGGCAGCTTAACTCTGGCGAAACTCTCGCATAATCAAAACTATTTCTAACGCCGTTACATATATCCTGCTTTTCTTCTTATTTGCAGGAGAGGATTCTGGAAAGGTGATGATCTGGAACATGGCCCCCGTCCTGAGAGAGGACGATGAGAAGAAAGAACACATCCCAAAGATGCTTTGCCAGATGGACAATCACCTGGGTAACCGCGGCCCAGTATTATACCAAACTATATCCTATTTATATTCTACATTATCTCTATTTTAGGCCGTATGCTTTTATACTTTTTATATATGATATTCATACTTTATACAATTTATTCTATGAAGGCGTAGTGTTTCTAATATATATAAACGGTAGGCCTATATATTGTTTGTACTATTACTGCTTTTTATACTTCATGCTGTTTATGAAGTATGACTTATGACTATCTTCTAACTTCTTAGAACTGTATTGTAAAGTATTGTGTGTGTGTGTGTGTGTGTGTGTGTGTGTGTGTGTGTGTGTGTGTGTGTGTGTGTGTGTGTGTGTGTGTGTGTGTGTGTGTGTGTGTGTGTGTGTGTGTGTGTGTGTGTGTGTGTGTGTGTGTAGCATGTGTGAACTGCGTGCGCTGGTCTAACAACGGCCTGTACCTGGCATCTGGGGGAGATGACAAGCTGGTCATGGTGTGGAAGCGAGCAGCGTATGTAACGATTAGTCTACCTACAAATTATTGTTTACACATTAATATAAACGGTCAGCAATGAGATCCAGTCCTACATTATCTGTGTATACAGAACCCTGCATTGACTCACTAGTCACTAGAACATTCTCAGCTATTAAATGTGTACTGCCGCTCTAGATAATCTTAATATGAGGTAACAGGCAGAAAGTGTTGTTTTGGACAAGATGTTTTTCTATGATTAATATCTAACAAAAAAAGATAATATCTAGAACAAATTTGTTTGCCAGGTTAATCGGTCCCAGCACGGTGTTCGGGTCCAGCAGTAAGTTGGCCAACGTGGAGCAATGGAGGTGTGTCACGATCCTAAGGAACCATACTGGAGGTAAACACACATGTGCATACACGCAAGCATGCACACGCACACACACTGGTCCTTTCACACATAAAGCTAACCTTTTGCAGTGTTTTCTGCAACTAAAACCCAATGTGTTTTGTGTGTTCTCTTCCCAGATGTGATGGATGTGGCTTGGTCTCCTCATGATGTGTGGCTGGCGTCCTGCAGCGTGGACAACACCATCGTCATCTGGAACGCACGCAAGTTCCCAGGTAAGACCAATCACACACATCGAGACAAACGTCTCAGAGCGCCAATGTTCAGTGGTTCCCATCCTTGAGGTCAGTTAGTTAGTTACATTTTTATCTGTATTTGTTTTCCCATAAAATAAGCTAATAATGGATTATTAGCCTAAAGCTGTATGTTGAAGCCAGGGCTTAATATCACTGTATTTATATTATATTGCCATATTTAACAGCTACCAAGACGTTGTTAATTATAAATATGAAAAATAAAGTTTGTGGGATATGCATATCGGCATTGCAGGGGAGTGCTGACTTGTAACTGACTATATATATCTTATGGTACATTTTTTATTAATTTTTTTAGCCAAGAGCGAGCTACTCGGATTCAGCCTAAACCGTTATATATTCAGTTGGTTCTCCGCAGAGAAGCAGGGAATGTATCCTGACTGATATGAGATGATATCGGTTTGGCTAACTCTCCCTGGGTTCACATATACCTCTCCTAATGCCAGAGATGGTGAGCTGCCTGCGGGGCCACACTGGGCTGGTGAAGGGCCTGACCTGGGACCCGGTGGGGAAGTACATTGCATCGCAGGCGGACGACCACAGCCTGAAGGTCTGGCGGACGGTGGACTGGCAGATGGAGACGGACATCACCAAACCCTTCAGCGAGGTCAGGCCCCCTGCTGCACATAGCTAGGTTACCACGGTATCTAGGGTTACCGCCTCACACAGACTGCCGCCTCTTCTCTCCATCTCTCTGTTTCTCTCTGGGGTCCCATGGGGTTGTGAGCATAGAATAACATTTGTTATTAGAATTAGTAAAAATGAATGACTGACTACTGCTGGAGGAGTTGTTTGAAGGGTTAGTTTGGAATTTTAGACATAGGGCCTGAGTCCCAAGTTAGTGTGTTGATAGAATAATGTTAGAAATAAAACCAACCTTGCATTGCATTGCATTTTGAGGGACTTGCTGTGTCTCAGCTGCAGTGTTATATTCCTGGTAGTAGGCTACGGCAGCGGCGGACTGATACCTAGGTTCAATTCCGCTGCTGCTGAGATAGTAGTCCCTCAAAATGCGATGATTCATGCGATGCGAGGTTAGTTTTATTTCTAACATTATTCTATCAACACAGACATTTACATCTATAGTCTGGCGTTATAATTGATTTCCCTCGGGTTTACTGTGGAGTGGGTTGGACTGGGAAGTTTTATTAGCAGGCTAGTATGGCCATTGCCGTGCGCTAGCCTAGCGTGAGCGAACTCTGCAAGTAGAAGGACTGAATGAAATGTTTTGAAACCTGTCTCCAATGATAAAGAACACCAAGGCTAACTTGGAAATCGGGCTCTATGTCCAAAATTCCGAACTACCCCTTTAATATGACTTGCATGACTCATTCACATTTGTCATTTCCCAAACTCCAGCGTATATCTTTTAACATAGCCCACTCATATCTCTAACCTCTATTGGCTGCTCTCCTCCAGCATCACACTGCACCACAACTCCTCCGCGTAGCGGTCTGAAATTGGAATCACCTTCAATACAAGTTTGCTTTTCTTTTGGTTCAAGCACCTACACAATCCAACCTATCTACATAAAGAGCCCTTTATGTAGATACATAAAATATAAATTTTTACTCAAAGTGCTGCTGTCAATTTTGAGTCGTCTGTTATTATATGTTAAACATTTGTATGGAGAACAACATCTGATGGGCATGAGTGCCAGGTGGTCCTTGAACAGATACTAGACCTTGGTGCCCAGCGGTGCCTGCAGACGGGTCTGACGCCCTGTCTCTGTCTCTCTATGTCCTCCTCTCAGTGCGGGGGGACCACCCATGTCCTGCGTCTGTCCTGGTCTCCAGACGGTCAGTACCTGGTCTCGGCCCACGCCATGAACAACTCTGGACCCACAGCGCAGATCGTGGAGCGCGACGGCTGGAGGACCAACATGGACTTCGTGGGCCACAGGAAGGCGGTCACCGTAGTGGTGCGTGCGTGTGTGTTTTGAAAAGTTGAATCTTGAATCAAGTGAAAAGATTTGAGTTTAAAAGTCTAAATGGAGTAAACAATGTCCACATGCACATCATTTGAAAAATGTCAAATGGTTGGCAAATAAAGTGTTACAGTTAGACAAGTAGTTCAAGTGATGAATTTAATGAACGAAGGATAAAGGTTAAAATTTGACCAAGTTACGTAGTCTGAAGTAGTTGAGGTGTTAGAGAATGGGCCGCCCTTTGACTTCCATTGTCAAAAATGGAAGTTGACTTCCATTGTAAAAAATAAAATAAATAAAGTTTACAATATTTGAACAATGTGTGTTAGCAAGCGATTCCAAGCTAATCGGAACATTTTAAAAGTCGAATGCATTCTCTAGGTCGAAAATTGTGAAAGAAGTTTGGGTCCCAAAATTTGTAGGGAATAATAAAGAAGGGAAGAATACCGCCTAAGAAGAACAACAGTGCTGCATGAAGCACTCACTTACTCAAGGAATGAAATTTGAATGAGTTTAAAGATTTATTTATTTGAATGCAATAGATTAACTTTATTAAAGTCATTCTCTCCTTGTGATCACTTGTTAGAAGTCTTGATACCAAGTGAACAAACTTGACCGAAGCAACCGTGCCAACACGTCATCCCGCGTTCCTCGTCCGTTAAGGGTTTTTTCCGGTGCGTTCCACCAGGCCTGAACAGTATTCAAGGGGGCAACCAAGTTGATTTTTCTCTCTCTGTCTCTGTGCCCAGCAGAAGTTCAACCCCAAGATCTTTAAGAAGAAGCAGAAGAGCAGCAGCTGTCCGTACTGCTGCTGTGCCGTGGGCAGCAAAGACCGGTCCCTCTCCGTCTGGGTGAGACAAACACAGACATAAATATATGCATAAATACATATGGATATGGGTTCAACAAGGAAGGCATAGATCAGCAGTATATGGCATCATCGAACCAAACAGTAGTGCCTGCTTTATAACAAAATATATAAAAGGGTCATGGAAACACATTCCTTATTGAAGCAACTGGTCCCATATTTATTTCCCTTGTTTATTGAAGCAACAAGGAATGCATAGATCAGCAGCATATGGTACAATTAGGTGACACAAAAGCACAGTAAACCGAACAGGACAACATGAAATCAAAATGTGACTGGGCTTTGTGTCTCTCGGTGTCTACATTAATGAAATGATGTCGCTGGAAGGAGGGGTTGTTGTTTGGTAGCCATCTGATTTGTCTATTCCTGCCAATTGTCTCTTTAACATGTTTACTTGAGAGGCATTTGGACCCCGTGCGGGACCCACCATATTGTTGTCCTATGGAGAAAGTTAATTGAAATCCCCGTAGAACCATAGCTGGTTGTGTTCTCCTGCAGTGCTGGAGAACACAGCGGCCAACTTGGCAAAGGGCATGAGGTTAAACCAACTGAACCCACTTTTACTGCACCTCACAATCTGCTTGCGTGAATTCACTTCACACAATATTTGGACTGTCAAGCCAGGCCAATATTTGGCCTGTTAAGCCCTTTGAGACTATGATGGCGATTAAGGGCTATACAAATAAATTGAATTGAATTGAACTTTATGTGGATATTTCCCCCTTATACTTCATTGATTTATGTCTATACATATTTCTTTCTAATTTATAGATAGTTTGGTTCTAGACGTGTGTGTGTGTGTGTGTGTGTGTGTGTGTGTGTGTGTGTGTGTGTGTGTGTGTGTGTGTGTGTGTGTGTGTGTGTGTGTGTGTGTGTGTGTGTGTGTGTGTGTGTGTGGGGGGGTTGTTTAAGTTGTTTGTGGCTTTCCAAAACCAACCATAGGCACAGAAATCTAGATCTAAATTAAGCCCTTGTGTTTCTGTTAAGCAAACAAAAAGTGTTCTATTATGTTAATGTTTGTCACTCTGGTCTCCAGCTGACGTCTCTCAAGCGTCCTTTAGTGGTGATCCATGACCTCTTCGATAAATCCATCATGGATATCTCCTGGTGAGTTTACGACTGTACTGCTGACACATTTTATATACTGACCCATATGGTACTGCACACTCTCCACACCAAAGGCCTCATAGAAACCCACAGGCTTCATGAGACCATCCAGATATTGAACTTTGCAACTAGTGTGTGTGTGTCTGTGTTAGGACTCTTACAGGGCTGGGGATCCTGGTGTGTTCTATGGATGGTACCGTGGCCTACCTGGACTTCTCTCAGGATGAGCTGGGTGACCCCCTCAACGAGGACGAGAAGGTCAGTCCACCTGCTGACCTCTGACCGCACACAGGAGAAGGTTGTCTTCAGGGAGAGAGACAGAGTACATGTAGGGACGAGGTTATGGTGAATGAATGGGTCAAACACAGAACGCTCACCAAGTAGACCACAGTTTGTGTCCTGTATTCATTTTAGACTTATTTTCAGGTAGGTTAGCTTTAGGGTTAGGATTAGGATTAGGCGGAAAGCCCTGAAGGCAAATTTCTCCCATGTGCCGACTAACCGGGCATGTAGCATTCACTTGCTGGTTGTTGATCAGTTCACGATTCACATTTTGTTGTGGACAGTGGTCGCAACATCGGAACTGATGGAAGAGTTCTTGGAGAACTACTTCATAACATCGGTTTCTCTTGCTCGCCCTCCCTCTTTTCCTCCATCAGAACACCATCCACCAGAACATCTATGGTAAGAGCCTGGCCATCACCAGCACGGAGCAGCTCTCCAACACCGTCATTGAGAACCCAGAGATGTTGAAGTACCAGCAGGAACGCAGCGCCGCCGCCGCCACTGCCCAGAGCTCCGCCCACGCGGCCGCCGAGCAGGCCACGCCCAAGCTCACCAGTGTGGTCAACGGCGAGTCCCTGGAGGACATCAGGAAGGTACAGCGTCAGTCAGTCAATCAATCAATCAATCAAGAAGCAGTCAATCAATCGGACATATGAAACTAATAGGCTGAACACACGCCCAACTAAATATTGAAACGTTTTAATGGCTTCACACAAATTTATTAGGAAATGCATTTTTTTTATGCATATTGTATTTATAAAAAGATCTCGATCATCTTGCATAGTATCGTACTAGGTTTGATATGGGGTCTGTGTGGCGTACAAGGTTTAATACTGGCTGCTACAGTTTTAAAGGGAATTGGGCAGTTCTTGCATCACTTCTTGGGTCGTTTATCGGTTGTATCCATGGTTGAGTACGAATGCAGCGCTTCAAACAACCAAAGGCCCACACACATTACCATGGATAAAAACCAACCATTCAAAAAGCCAACCATGGTAAAAACAACCATAAATAAAACCAGCGAAGATGTGGATGAAGTTGTGTTTAGCAGAATATCTGGACACATGCGTGGGCTTTGGTCATTTTAAATATCCGTACGACATTGAAAAAGACCAATGTACTTTTGCACAATCCACATTGTCATCAGAAGGTGTTCCTACAGGAGAGTCTGTTCATGTCTCTGTCTCATATGGGACCAGGGGCACATAACGGGGCTACCCACGCTAACTCGTGATGATTTACCCAGGACCTCCCATCATCAGACGATCAAACCGTGTATAATCTCTTCATTTTCACTCGCTATTGCATTTCTTAAATCCCGCGAGAGCATGATTGATGGGGATACTGAAGTCGCATTCTGCCAGATATCACTGAAAAGGGCCAGTTGTAAAGGGGGTGAACATGGTCACTCAGAACAGGGTACCTGAAGGGATGGTTTGAGCTGGCAGTGGTAGCTGAAGGTCATTGTTTCGTGTTTCAGAACCTTCTGAAGAAGCAAGTGGAGACGAGGACTGCCGATGGGAGGCGACGCATCACACCCCTCTGTATAGCGCAGCTGGACACAGGGTAACACACACACACACACACACTAGGAGTGTAATGGTACACGTATTTGTACCGAACCATCACGGTACAGGCCCTTCGGAGCGGTTACAGAGATGTACCGCGGTATGTAAATGTGGCGTACATAGCGGGCAACGATCCTCGAATAGTCGGAGTCACGTAGAATATCGAATAATGAATGTGACTATCGTTATTTATTACATGGCTCTTCTCCATGCCGTCGAACGCTACGTTGACTTGCATGGGCCTTCACAACTTCTGGTGGTGAATAGCGTCCTCAATTGCCAAGCGACGTCAACGTCTTTGGCAGACTATTTCTTGGCTGATCAACACTACGACTGCTGGTAACAAATAAATTGTAAAAAGACACACTGTGTGAAGTTTTATTTTTGACGTGTCTAGTTCACCGTCATGCAGGCTATGTTCAGTAAAATAAATAAATAAATAAATAAATAAATAGCGATCCGTTTTCGGCGCATGTAGGTCTATCTGCCTAAGCCCACGTTGAAATAATTTTGATGTTGAATGTTGATGGCGCGGTTGTTGAAAGAAATAGATTGATTTCATACAAATCATAAAAGCCTCTCCCTGTGCCATTGTGTGTGCGTGTATCCGAGGTGCGTGTGTGCGTGGGGGGTTGATTGAGCAATTTGCGAATGTTATTGGAATACTTCTCAGCGAATATTGAATAGTATTTGCCAGAAATGCACATCCCTACATACGCATAAAAAAAACGAGCTTTGCAAACCCAGCTCACACACTATTTCAACAACCCCTTTCTCGGAATTCAGAAATGAAAATGCCATAACCAAGTTTATTGGTGTTTTCATGCTGCTGATCTACGGCCATTCTCTGTTGTTGACAAACAAGCACTTTTTAAAAAATGTCCCTTTAACTATGAACCGTACCGTACCGTGACTTAAAAACCGAGATACGTACCGAACCGTGACTTTTGTGTACCGTCTCTCACACACACACACACACACACACACACACACACACACACACACACACACACACACACACACACACACACACACACACACACACACACACACACACACACACACACACACACACACACTAAATAAGTAAATAAGTAAATAAGTAAATAAGTAAATAAATAAATATATATATATATATATATATATATATATATATATATATATATATATATATATATATATATATATATATATTCCTAAAACCAACCTCTTCTCCCTCCTCAGGGACTTCTCGCCCGCCCTCTTCAACAGTGTTCCCATCATGCCTGGGGCCGCTGTCCCCAACCAGTTGACCCCCCAGCTGAGCTCTGACTCCAGCCAGGGACAGGCTACCTCCCTGGGGTTGAGGCCACCTCACGACCCCCTGCTTGCATCCTGTGCCCCCAGCGGCTCCGCCAAGCCCCTGGAGGAGAACAAGGAAGGGTAGCTAACTCCCGTGACTATAGTCCTCTCTCCTTTCTCTGCCGATGTGCTGTTGTTCCGTCTATTACTACTCACTCCAGGTTTGCCATTTCTATTGTCTCTTCTCGTCTAGGTAGATCGATAGATCCTTTTAATAATCCTTTACAGGAAATTACAGCGCCACTGTAGCTTCAAGACAGACATAACACCTCAGATTACCTCATATAGCTTCCATACCTAATAAGTTAAAAATACAATGAATAAATACAATAAAATTGCAAAGTTATTTTTGTGCATTGTAAAGCCTTATAGCAGCTGGTATACAGGACTGCCTGTATTGCTGGTTTTGCACATTGGTGCTTATGTGGAGTGTGTATGTGGGGTTGGTCATTATTGAACCTGGGTTTTTCAGAGGTCTGGCCTCTGCCACCTGCTGGACCGTTTGTTGCTCAGCCAATCACTGAGCCGGCCTTCCTGATCAGCTTGTCCAGGCTGTTTTTGTCCGCTGTGTGGGCGCCTTCTCCCCAACAGGCGCTTCTCCCATTCTCTTTCCCTCTTTTATTCTTCTACTTCTCCTGTCCTACCTCCCCCTTATCCTCCCAATCACCTCTCCTACGTCCCCTTCATCCTTCCTGCCCTCTTTCCTACTTTCTCTTCTCACCATCTCCCCTCACTTTCTCTTATCCCTATTCTCTGGTTTAACTTTCCTTCCTCTCTCCCCCCTTCTTATTCCTCATCCCTTCTCCTCTCCCTTTAACCTTCTCTTTATCTCCCCTCTCTTCCCCTCTTCCAGATATAAGGCAAGTCTCCTGCTTGGCTCTGCCTCTAAGATAGAACCCATGAAAGCTCTCGACTCGAGGTTCACTGAGAGGTCAAAGGCCACACCAGGGGTCACCTCCGCCATCACCTCCATAACGGGCATGACACCGCTAGATGGGTGAGTGATCAGCTCACAGCTTTCAGTTCAACCTTTTCAAGACTGGTAATCTCCCAGTAAAATAAGTAGACTTTGGTTGTACTAAGCAACACTCAGTATAACCATTAGAGGACTGTGGTATCAAACTACTGATATCAATATATCGGACGTTATTCAAAATGTAGATTATCGTGGCCGTTATTGGATATATTGTGGTTTCCTGGGGGCAGAGTAGCTCCTTGAGATTGGCTGCTCCCCCGTCAGCAATGCTTGGGGCCACAGCAACATTAAAACCCAATGCTAGAGGAACCAGTTAACGTTACAGGATGGTGCTTTTAACCTTCAGGACATGATATAACACGTTTATTAAAAAAATAAAATCTATCGGCAAATGTATACGCCGATGCTGATATATCTGATAGATAGATAAAATCGGCCACCTGATATATCATTCGTGCTCGATTAGATGAAGTTCACCAACATTGCAATATGAAAATGATTGAAATCATATTTCAAGTTTTTTGGGAGCATAAATTGACAAATAAATAAATGGCTGATTTTAAAGCTCCTTGAACGCGATTGATTCTAAGGCAACGTTAATTTTAATCACACCAAGGTAGATTTTTGGAAAGCTCTAGACTGAAAATAACAGAGTTTAAACAATCCCAATCAGGTTTATTTGTAGTCACCATGCTATAGCCTGTAATAGACCTATAACTATGGCCGTCGGTTATATCTAATGGACCGTTCAACTCGATAAGTCGACGCTACAAACCAACGTTTACTTGCACTACGGTACGTAAATTACATGAAATATATGACAATGGGCAGTTGCTAGTTTGCCTTGTGCGCTTTTTTGTTTTATTCGCCAATTCGCCATATTCATGTTGTATTAACGGAAATATAACGTGACCGCAGCCTACTTGGCTATTAACATAGCCAAGTAGGCTATGTTCATTTTATGTTGTATAATAATATGTTTTTTACAACAAGATGCGTTAGGATTTTACACCCAGTAGCATTACTCCCACTGGCATCACATATGGCTGTTCACTTTCACATTTGGCCAGTCAATTACAATCTTATCAGCCGAAAAAATAGCTAGTGGAAAAACTGTGTGGGATTCTCTAACCAGCTGACTTCCAGGATCCCCAATATCAAAACTGTCCTTTTTGACCTTTCACTGCCTACATGTTTGCATGTGACTAATCAAACGTGTTGAATGTGTGTGGCAGCAGGTTGAAGGACAGTGTCTCCACCCTGAAGTCTAAAGACGAGTCGAGCAGCGACAGTGAGGACAAGACGGCCAACATCAACAAGAACCTGTCCTTCACTAAGCGCAAGGCGGAGCTGATGATGGAGGGGGGCGAGGTGGTGGAGAAGAGGAAGAAAGGGCGGCCCCGGAAAGACAAGATGGCCGTCTGTATGGCACCGCCCTTCCCCCAGGCCACTCCCCCATCCGACAGAGACACAGGCAGGGTCACCATGTCTCCTGCTACCGTTTTAAAACTCCCAACCCCCAGCCTACAGAAGAGCTTCAGCCTCCAGGTGCGAACCTCTCCTTCCATTATATTCCATATATCATATTGGGGATGATGTATACCGAATATGTTCTATGTCGCTGTGTGTGTGTGCGTGTGTGTCTGTGTGTGTAGGTGAGTACGGAGCCCTCTGTCTTCCTGGAGGTGGAGAACGAGGTCTCACAGGTTGCTGGTTCGAAGCTCAGCCAGATCAGATGTTCCAGAGATGGGAGAGACTGGGACACACTGCTGCCTTGCTCAATCCTCACTGCCACTGGTAGCAGGTGGGTGGAAGATCATTCATCATATCACTGATTATTTTTACTATAAGGTTGTTCTCAGAAGTAGAGGACTGTAATGGGAAATAAAGATAGGAATAATACCAAAGAATATGATAATACATATAAATACGCATTCAATCCAAAAATAAATGTAAACATTATGGACCGTTGAGGTTGACATTAAATGGTATATGCTACATTATGGAAACCATACATTATTTTATATATGATTATATATGATTACAATTGTAATCATGTATCTCGTTTTTCTTTTTATCATTATTCTTCCTCCCTATTTTCCTAATGATCTACTCCTTCAGTTTTTGAGGTATTTGCACCAAAAACTACCAAAAAGTCAGGCATATATCAATACAATGCAGTGATATTAAAGGGCCCATAGAATGAATATTTAACTTTAGGAGCTTTTCTAACATTAAAATGAGTTCCCCTAGCTTTAGTTTTAAAACGAGCACTAGGTATCCTGCTCCGCCTTTGAAAAACTAAAGCTCCAATTTCGAATTTGGCCCCCTATGTTGTCATAAGTTACCTCCCCTTTCCCTGCCTTGCCCACCAAGAGAATCTGGCTCGCCAATGAGCTATGACCGCTGTGTGTGTGTGTGTGTGTGCGTGTGTGTGTGTGTGTGTGTGTGCGTGTGCGTGTGTGTGTGTACACACTGTAACGCAAGTGTTGTACACTTCTTTGTTATTTGGGTAATTCTGCTGTTGGTGTTATGGCGCATAACGCGTCGGTTTCTCTGACGTCTCTGGTATTTCCACACCGAGACTTGTGGGGGTTATCTCAGCCATGGTTGAGAAGGAATTGGGGGAAAGTAACTTTGGCTTTGACTCCCTTAAGTACATGAACTGCGACATGGAGGAGAAAGGGATTGTTGCCCGCGATTGTCTCATGCCAGAGCGCCGCTGCCGGGGCACCACCGCAGCGAGGCACTGCGGCTCGGTGGAGCCTCCGGCGGGAGACAACCGCGGGCAACTATCCCTTTGTCCTCCGTGTCGCGGTTGATGTGGAAGTGGAGGGTTATTTCAGCCATGGTTGAGAAGTAATTGGGAGAAAGGAACTTGGGCCTTGACTCCCTGAAGTACATGAACATTGACATGGAGGAGAAAAGGATAGTGGCCCGCAACAATCACTTTCTCCTCAATGTTGCGGTTCAGTCTACTTCAGATTGTTGTGGAAGTGGTAGAACCAGAGACGTTGGAGAACCCAACGCAGTCGTTTGAGATTCATAATATCATCTGGAGGCACACACAGCTTTTGGCCGTGATAATATATATTAAATGATATAGATATCTATGTATAATGATATTATTCCGATATAGAGCTCCAGGACTCCCGCCGGAGCACCTGGAGTGTTGTAGAATGTTTATAGAAAACGGCCAAAACCTGTGTGCGCCTCGACATTGCGATACATTCACTGTAAACACGAGCGCCTGGCACCGTGGCCGCAAGCTGCTTAGGGCCACACCCCCACCCTCCACCTTGACCTGCCTCTAAAATACGGCACGTTTGTGGAAAGCTCATTGTGGGACTTGCTCGTAGTGGCAGTAATTCTGGGCCAAGCCTCAATTTCTTCAACGTCTTCAAGTACTGTATTAGGGGCCCACTAACACCTAATATAAAAGCATCCATAAAGTAGAATGCCATGGGACCTTTAATATTTGACAGGGAAAGTGAATGGAGCTAAAATCAATTAAATCGATTTAATGATAATATTTAACATGGAAAGTGAATCGCCTGTTAGCAGGCCTCCGAAAAGTAAAGGACCTCTTCGGCAACATTTGGAAAATCCACATGCAGTGACATGTCTAGTTAGTGTGGTTGCAAAGCAAGCCTCACTATTGTTATCATGTGTTTTACTTTCTTTATTTTTAGTGTGGTTACAAAGCAAGTCAAACTATTATCATGTTTTTTTACTATCTTTATTATTAGTTTGGTTGCAAAGCAAGCCACACTATTGCTTAGGCCTGGGTATTGCCAGGTACCTCACAATTCAATGCAATTCGATTCTTTAGGTCTTCATTCGATTCGATTTTGATTCGATATTGATCCAATTGCATCGATATCGATTCAATAATACTGGCAGATGACAAAAATACCTAAATGTTATTTAGAATTAACCATTTCATTGCGCTTTAACTAGAAAAAAGGGAATACACCATTGTATGGTATTGTTCCTGAGCTAAACATGCAGTATAAAAGTAATAATCAGTAACATGGACACATGTAAAAGGATATGTACATTTAGGCATATTTGCTTCTAGATTACAATGACTGAGTATGCTTTTTTTTCTTCTTCTTTTTTATGGAAAATCTATTGCAAAAAAAATTCTGAATCGAAATTGAATCGAAAACAATCTAATTGCAGTGCATTGATGAATCAATATTTTTACCTAGCCCTACTATTGCTACCATGCGTCAGATTTGTATTATTAGGTGAGTACTTCATGCAGCACTCAACTATTTATTTTTCTTTCTTTTTTTTCTTATTATTCTCTAAAAATGTTGGGACCATACTCCTTCCATAACCACCTAGAGACTCCATTCCACTTTTAAAATGTTCATATTAGCTCGGAATCGTGCGCATCTACTTTTCCAACAAAAATAAAAATTAAACTTTCAAAACCTTAAATTTTTCAATGGGGGGGGGGGGGGGGGGGGGGGTTAAGAAGCCATCTGCCCATTCTCTGACACTACTTTAGATAACATTTCTTTACGTCTTATACTACGGGGCTTTACTAAAGCATATTTTCAACCTCACTTTGCATTACAGAATTTTGTAATTATTAGTGTGGTTGCATAGCAAGCCACACTATTGTTTTTTATTGTTATTTTTTGTTCCGCCCTTCCACCAGTGATGTCATCGCTGTGGCGTGCGAGGACAGGATGTTGTCTGTTTTCTCTTCATGTGGGCGCCGCCTACTTCCTGCCATGCAGCTAGCCTACGGCCCCCTCTGCCCTGCACTGCTCCGGGCATTATGTCATGGTGCTGACATCAGGGGGAGCGGTTTTCGTCTGGTGAGGTTATCACTCACACACACACCTCCTCTGCATAACATGCCCCTCCTCATCTTTATAGACCCTTCCTAGACATCTCTCCTCTGTTGCTCGTCCCAGATCACATTCCAGGAGGCAAGCAGTAGCAGTAAGAAAGACGAGCTGTAGAAACAGGACAAGTTACAAAACGTCCTGTTAGGATTCACTGATGTATGCTTGGTCACAAAGACGATTTGCTTCTGGTTGAGCAGCTGAAACCATTTTGCCATTGGTACAGCGATCGAGGAGAGAATTGGGAGATTTCAGCTGGGAGCATGAGTTTAATTGGTTTAGGCAGATGTTTGAAATCCAGCCACTGATGTGTCCGCAGTACCCAAGACGATTTGGAGGAAGCTTTAGTCTTTTCTCTAGCTTACTGCGTGTCAGAACAGCGGATAGAATGGAGGGGAGCACATCTGGAGAAGTGAAGAGGAGGTAGGATGGAGGACCACCTGGTTGATCTTATGTTTTGCGTTGCATTTCCAGGGACGTCCAGAAGCAGACGGCAACGGTGAAGAACCAATCGCTGCAGGCCATCATCCCAGGTCTGAACCTCAAATACAGCCACTCCCAACATATCCCTGACCCCGTCAAGCCATCCAACAGAATCCAAAAAGTTACGATTTAGATTTAAATGGTTGACAGCAATGTCATACTGGCTCTCCGTCTCCGTCTCTAGTTGGTGACATCACCGTCTCCCAGACTCTGCTGACCCAGCAGGGGGTGCCGGTGGTGGCTCTGACCAACGGGAAGTCCTACTGCTTCAGCTCGGCCCTGGACACATGGTGAGACACTGAGACAAAGCTTACTTTATCCTTGGAGAACAGCAACACAATACCATGTGGTTACCAAGTCAAAGAAGACAATAACAAGAAAAAGGTTTTACAGTAGACCCTAGAATCACATGATGGATTTATTGGAGCAAACAAAAGTATAAAGTGAAATGTCTGTTTCTCCCTCAAAGGGCTCTGATAGCAGATAAAGCAGACTCATTGGTTCAGTGTGCAGACTTCAGGAGCTGCCTGACTACCCATGATGCACCTGTTCCTTCTGGACCACTGGCGGTCATGCAGGGTCGTAACCTCAAGTAGGTCACAGACACACACAATCATCAGTCACAAAAATACTTGTACTGTTTAGAGATGAACCCATGGTTATTAATGAGGGAGTCTCTCTCCCTCTCTCTAGTGGGGGTCGTCTGGTCTCCCGTCTCTCCACCGCTCCCCACCAGCTCCAGCAGTCCCTCACCTCCTCCTTCCTGGAGTGCCAGCTGGCCTCCGCCCGTGTTCTGCTATCCCCCCAGGAGTACCGCTACTGGCTGCTCATCTATGCCCGCTTCCTCGTCACAGAGGGTAAGCTGGCAAGCTCGTTAAGGAGGGTTGGTGAGCTAGCTTGTTAAGAAGGGTTGCTGAGCAAGCTTGTTAAGGAGGGTTGGTGAGCAAGCTTGTCAAGGAGGGTTGGTGAGCAAGCTTGTTAAGGAGGGTTATTGAGCTATCTCGTTAAAGCTGGGGTATGTAGTCCTGTTCAGAAGCACTTTGTCTTATACTGGGGGAAATGGCCCGTCTAATTTCAGAGGAATCGGTACGCTATGTCAGCAGGAAAAGGAACGGATAATAACAGAGCTCTGTGACAGCCGCAAGACTGAGAAAACTCCGCCCAATCTGTATCCTTCAGACCGTAGGGCACGGATTGGTCGAAGTTTGCTCGGAGACTAAGGAACCAATCAGATGCCTTCATGTCTAGTTCTGCACCCGCCCCCCTCCTACGGGAGCGCACACAGCCTTCAGGTCCCTGTGTGTGGGGGCGTGGCTTGGACAGACTCACTGACGGGAGGGGGAGCAGGGGGGAGGAACTTAGAGGAGGCAGGAGGAGGTGCTTTTTTCAAATCTTGCTCGCTCTCTTGCTAGTTTTCCAGGACTACATACCCCAGCTTTAAGGAGAGTTGTTGAGCAAGCTCAATAAGGAGGGTTGGGGAGCAAGCTTGTTAAGGAGGGTTGGGGAGCAAGCTTATTAAGGAGGGTTTGGGAGCAAGCTCGTTGGGGAGCAAGCTTGTTAAGGACGGTTGACAGTAGGGCTGCACGGTTATTGCCAAAATTAGGATTATTTTGATCAATATTGATATCACGATTATTTACCACGATTATTCATTGAAAAAAAAAATCTTTCAAATTTCCCCCTAGTGGTAGGAGCCACACACTGTGCCCAGCGGCAAATTGCCGCCAGGCCACGCGCAGTCGCAGACAGGTGTACAGGGAGCGCTTGGTTTGCTTTGCAGCGGAGGTAGAGCCTATACTGCATCTGGGCGGAGCTTGTTTCTTTTTCAGTTTTCAGCTTGTTAAAGGCCAATTCCGGTATTTTGAACATTGAGCCCCCTTTCTGGTTCGTCTAGGATAAAATAGAGTGATTAACACAGTTTCGCTACGATACTTGATGAGGAACATCAACGAACACCACTAACCACTCGATGAGTTTCACTTTTCTGAAAACAAAGCCCAAACATAGCCAGTCATTGTGAAGCAGGCTGGGGCTATTTAAAATTATAGCCAAATACTCAAGACAGGACCAGTATTCAAAATTTCTGTGTTAACAACTCTATTTCATCCTAGACAAACCAGAAAGGGGGCTCAATGTTCAAAATACCGGAATTGTCCTTTAAGGAGGGTTGGTAAGCTAGCTCGTTAGGGAGGTTTGGTCAGCTAGCTCGTTGGGGAGGAGTCAGTGAGCAACCTTGTTAGGGAGGGTTGGTAACCAAGCTCGTTAGGGAGGGTTGGTCAGCAAGCTTGTAAGGGAGGGTTGATGAGCAAGCTCGTTAGGGAGGGTGGGTGAGCCAGCGCGTTAAGAACAAGCCCCAACCACAGCGAGATATACCAGCATCCAATGCGGAAATGACAAACATTGCAGTAGCACCGGGTGGCCACTACGAGGTGGTACTAAAGGGGAGCAATTCTTCGTTGACTCACATGTTAAACAGGCCATTTTCACAGTCTTATTAAACCTATTTACAGCCTGGTCCAAAAAAACATTCTAGTCGGTATGTTTAGCTCAGCGGTTTTCAATAGGTGCGACGCGCCTTCCCTGGGGGGCAACAAAGAGCCACAGGGGAGGCGACACGCAACACGCAAAGAAAATATACACATCTGTATGAAGCTCTATTGATATCGGTAATTGCGCGTGCGTGTATTAGTTTTTAAATGCATTGGTTCTTTGTCCCAAGTCAGCATTAAGGTAGGAGATAGGATAGGACCCAGCAAAAATCATAGGAAATATGATCCTGAATGCGTTTCTGGTTTTCTGTGGAGAGCGAGTTCCCCCAGACCTCCATAAAGGCTATAAAAGTCCTAATCCCCTTTACCGCCATGTACTTATTCGAGTGAGGGTTTTCCGCACTGACCCTGATAAAAACAAATACAGATCAAGGCTGCAGGTGGAGGACGACTTGCGTTTATTTCTCTCCACATCGAACACCTCTGCGCATTAAAAGCAATGCCTCATTGTCCTCAACTGATATGGACGATTAAATTGAAAGTCGAAGTTGTGTTGTCTTGAATGCAAACATTGGTTGGGCCATAGGGTTGATGCCGCTCCTAGGGAAAATTATGTGAATTTGGCACATTTTGTTTGTTGTTTAAATCCGAGGATTTATGTGGCTAAAATTGTTAACAAATTTGACGAAAATATGTGAATCTGTTCGATCTCATAACATGCCGTCGTCGTTCATTGATCAGAGAGCTGTCCATTGTGCTGATTCTTTTCGAGACGATGCTAATCAATCTCCTTCAAAAGTGCGCTTTAGGCCCAGACACACAGCGCTGATTTCAGCCGTCGGGTGTTGTCGGTTGTAGCTTTGTTTTGTTGACTTGTGGATAGGCCTACTGATAAAAAATATTTACATTTGATTAGTTATTGAAAGTCATCATTGCCTGGAACACACAAAAGATGGCAATAACTGAAGAGGCGTGTGTTAGGTCAGGCGGACGGGATTTTTTTTGGGGGGGGGGGGGTCTCGGCTATCCTTACCTACTCTAAGGGGAGGCTCACATTCACCCAATTTGAAAACCCCTGGTTTAGTTCATATCTCCATAACAACATTGGGGGGGTGAATTTTTTTTTTATTGGAGGTTCAAATGTATGAATAATTAGGGGCGCGGCCTCTTGAGTGACAGCTATCCGCTGACTCTTACCTCGACTCGGAGGCTAGTTTTCAGGATTAGCATGCTATCTCCGTCATCTAGGTGGGCGTATTTTGGTTAAAGGAAATGAGGCAGAGTCAAACTATGATGAGTCAAACTAAGATGGCGACGCGCATAAACCAAGAGAATTGGATGCAGTTGGAATAACTGAGGTCTGCCCGGTTGCTTCATCAATTTTATATACTATCTATGGTTAAGAAGCCTTTATTAGCTATCTGATTGAGCTAGAAGTTGCATCAGGAAGTGAATGGTACTCACTGCCCAACTACGTAATAACGTTAGGCAAAGGCAGGGCACTTATGGTCATTTCAGAAAAAAGGCAACTTTCTTGGCACAGCCGGAGATTTATTTAGTACCAACATTTCTGACTGACAAATTCTGATTGCTTAGGGGGGGGTGTGTGTGTGTGGTGTGTTGTGTGTGTGTGTGTGTGTGTGTGTGTGTGTGTGTGTGTGTGTGTGTGTGTGTGTGTGTGTGTGTGTGTGTGTGTGTGTGTGTGTGTGTGTGTGTAGGTTCCGAGTACCGTCTCCGAGAGCTGTGTAAGGAGCTGCTGGGACCTGTCCACAAATCAGCTGCTTCCTCCTGGGAACCCACCACTCTGGTACCCGTCTCTTAACCATCTCTCTCTCTACCTGTCATTTTACCTGTTTGTCTCTACCCCTCTGGTGATGTCTATCTGTTTTTCTCCACCCGTCTATCTGCACATCTACCTGCCTCTCTCTACATGTCACTCTCTGTACCCGTCTGTCAACCTGTCTGTCTAGGGATGTGTTACGTAACATGGTATTAAACAGGCCCTGGGGCTGAATAATTACATTCTGTGGTATCGATAAGCTGTTATCGCTATTTCAGAAAACAAGGAAATACATTTTGTTTTCATTTAGGCTAGATATACTTTTTTATCATTAATTAACTTGCATAAAGATGCATTTGGGCTATTTCTGACTCTGTTGCGGCAGATCTTCAAAGTAGGTCGCACACCAACAAGCAACCAAGTGTGGTGTAGTAGAAATTGATCGCCCCTGGGAGGATTCCAGTTTAATGTCAGTGGATAAAGGTTGGGTGCAGTGCTGGAGGTTATATCATGGCTGTATGTAAGCATGTGGTTAAGCGCTGTCGCCACCCACCCAAGTTACAGTTAAGACATACCCCTCTGAAAGAAAATAGTTTCTGTGAAACAATGTATGTGTTCATTCATTAATTAATTTAATTCTGGAGTACAATTAACATTCTTCGAAAGATGTGTTCTTAATTAGTATTTTTTTCCTTCTGAAAGAACCAATAAAGAGTACTGTAGGGTACCGGATCGATAAGCAGTATCGATAAGAGTATTCGTATTGTTCAAGTCTTTAACGATACCCATCCCTATGTCTGCCTCTCTACCCCTCTGGTGATGTCTACCAGTCACTCCCATGACCCGCCTATCCATCTACCTGTCGTCTCTCTTTCTCTACCTGTAGTTCTCTCTACATTCTAACCTGTCTCTCGCTACCTGTATGTTTCTCTACCTGTCTCGCTCTCTCGACCGATCTGTCTTTCTCTCTTCCATTCTGGTGCCGGTCTTTCTGTCTAAACGTCTGTCTCTGGTGCCTGTGTCTGTCTCTGGTGCAGGGACTCCACAAGCGGGATCTACTGCGGGAGGTGTTGCCGGTCATCGGCCAGAACCTCCGCTTCCAGAGAATCTTCACAGAGTACCAGGACCAGCTGGAGCTGGTCCGAAGCAAATGACACACACACAAACACGTGCAGACACACGCTCACACACCAAGGACTATGTGTGGACTGACTCGATCAATGAGACACGGCCGGAGTGAAGCATTTTTTCAATTCAAACTTTTATTTGAGTTCCTGGTTTCCCGAGGAGGATGATGGTGGGAAGATGAGGAGAACCGACGATGAGGACTAAAGGAGCACTTTGTTTAGCTATCTCTATGTGCCATCTGGAGAGATTCAAAGTGCACTTAAAGCTGTTGTTGAGGATGTTGAGTTCTTCTTAAATTCACTGTATGCCACATCATCGTCACGCTGAAGAACCCGTCTGTCTACTGCTTGGCCACGCCTCTGCGTATGACCTCTCCCCAGAAGTGCATCCTGGGAGTAGTAGACCAAGAAATAAGGTCTCCCTCCTCTAGTCCCGACCAGCTGGCTCTGACGATGTTTCCTCCTCCACCTAGCAGGTGTAGTCTGGCCTCGCCTGCCCTTGAGTCTAACTTCCAACATACAACCTCTGACCTTTAACCTCCGAGCTCCCCCCTATGGAGCGGTTGTCAGTGTTCATATTACTGTTTCTTAGGAAAATACAAAGATGTTAACTGATCAGGACAATATATTGATAAGAGAAGGAAATCCTCAGATTTCCTTCCAGCACAATGCACATACAGGCACTAAAGTACAGCTGCCTGTGGTACTGTTTGTTGAAGAGATGGAACACAATGTCAGAGACGGACGGACGGAGGGACAGACTGCTTCACAGCCAAGGTTTGGGCTGAGGTGGACAGCCTTTGTTCTTTCTTACTCATTTCTTAGTGTTAAAATAAGTATAAATTTTCTATCAAAAAAGGAATCATGTAATAACTTCAACTGCTCTTGTTTTAGTTTTCTGTGGGGGGGGGGGATTGAAAAATAAATGTTGCTGAAATTGTGGGTTTGTATGCGTGTCAAAATGTCTTCCATGGTTTATACTTGGCTTAGCGATGACACTAGCCTACAACCACAGTACAATAAACAAACCATCTGATGACAGTATTATAAAGTACAAATGACAGGAAAAGTAATGTAAATCTGATATTATATAAATATTATTTTGTATAATAAGGGCTATATGTAGGTCTTCGTGAGATTTAAAAGAAAAAAATGGAGGTGCTTTGTCAGTCCTTGAAAACATGACGTTCACATGCGTCTCTGTCTCATCAATTAACTTAAACTCCTCAGGTGTGTCGTCTGTTGGCCACCACGCGTCATTGTCTAATCAATTAACGTAAATTAACTCAAGCGCAGCCCCAGCTCGTAGTGGACGTTTACAGACGCGCAGGAGTGTGCCGCGCCTCGGGTGATTTGCCTAGAAGGAACAGTTCGCTCTCTGTCGGTCGGCGAACGGTTCAAACCCCGGATAGACCGAAGAGGGGAAGAGATGTTCAACGAGTACCGTGATAGGAAAGTCAAAGCGTTGCCCTTCACACGTTGAGACATCAACCTGTGTGCAGTTGCGCAGGGAAGAGCCAACTCAACACTGAGTAAGTCACACCGGGAGTGTTTCCCCAATCCTTATTCTCAGGAATTTCGCATCCCATCCTGAAAAGCAGCCTGCTGGTCTGCAACAACATGTTGGGTCACAGTGCTCCCCCGGAGGGACCGGCCGGCTGCTTTTTAGAACGGTGACCTTCTCACCTGTAAATGTCGATATTATTGTCATCTAATGTAAAGTTTGTTGATTGCTTTCGCACATCCCAAACAACGCCAATGGAAAACCTAGTGTGTCCTTAAACCCGCAATATGTAGTGTGTCCCTAAACCCACAATAGGTGTCCCTAAACATGCAATGGTGTGTCAATCCGACACAGGATGCTGGGCGACACTTCTACACATTACTTTTGAAAAGTAAATCTAAACAAGGTTACTATTTTCAGTTGCGTAGCCTATACGGTTCGATTTGGGTTAGAATTTAGAAAGAAAATCTGATTTTATTTTTTATAGTCAATGCGTGGCTGAAGGAATTATTTATTAGATCATGAGGTTCAATGGGCACTGTTTCGCTATGCTGCTGAAAGGAATTCACCTGAGTAGTTAATTTTTGCCAGAGTAGGCCTAGTCAGTAGGCTAGTTTTTACCTGAGTAGGTGTCCAGGTGTATAACCGGGAAGAAAAACAGCGTCCTTAGCCTTTGGATGCAAATGCTTTGCTCGGGTGATTCTCGTGCAGCGGTCCCAGGTGGCCTGTTTTACATAAAATTTACATTGATAAACAAAAATTCCATGCAAATGATGTTGGTGTTGTTGGCTTTGTCCATATAACTGGGAGATGTATTGCTGTTCTTAACACAAGTCCCACATAAACCAGACAGTAGCAATTAGTTTGTCGTAATTAAAACTGCCTTACAACTAATTTCCGGGTGATTCTCTGTGATGACTTGTGTCTGGCCATACCATATTTGTTCGAATATATATGCAAAGGAAGGAAGGCTTTGTTTTTGCTATGGTATTATCTCTTCTGACTATTGAATCTTACACATATTTCATCTGTAGAGACTTGATGATATTACTAAACAATGCTAACATCCCTCCAACACACACCACATTTAAATGGTCTTGGCACGAAAACGATTTTCTTCTTGTGGGCTCATTTGGATAATTCATAATGTTCTTTAGCTAAAAGCTTGTCTGTAGTGTCCAGTCTGATATCTTGTGCGTTTCTAATTTACTTGTTGGACCATGAACTGGCTTACCATCATCGCCTCATGCCTGTGCGCTCTGCTTCCCCTGCAGAGCACTGCCACCATAGCCTCCTCACAACCGTGGTCCACTTCTGTATTACTCTTCCCTGGTTGAGTCGTCTCCTCCTCATGTCATGAATCCGTGCAGCATCACCCCGCGGTCCTTCCATCTGCCACCCGAGGGAACTGTGTCCCCCGACTCTCTGCCCAGCCCACCTGACTACGAGGCTCCTTACCATCACCCCGACCTCCAGAGGTCAGCCCCTCCCTCTCAGCCAGAGTTCCCCCCGAACCCCACTTCCTTCAACCCAGTCCTGCTCTCCTATCCCTCCCCATGCCAGGCCATAATCCCTGCCTCGCCGACCGACCTCCCTGTCACCAGCCCCGCCGCTCTGTTCTCATTGGCCTCGCCCTTCTCCCCGGCTATGCTCCCATCGCAGGGTCCCGAGGGTCCTTTTTTCCCGGACCTAGAGTGCGCCGTGTGCTTCAGCCAGTTCAACAACGTCTTCCGCTGTCCCAAGATGCTTCAGTGCAAACACACCTTCTGCCTTGAGTGTCTGGCGCGAATCAATGTCAAGTCTGTCCACCCCGACACAATCCAGTGCCCCCTGTGTCGCGGGCTGACCCACCTGCCCAGCCTGGGCCTCCCCAAGCTCGACACGGACCCGGCCGTGCTGTCCTACCTCCCGGCCGCCATGCAGAAGGTCTACAGCATCCGCTTCAACCGCACCAAGGGCAAGCTGCAGGTCAAGAGGTCAGTGCCCTGCTGAGAGAGGAATAAAGTATCTCTGATACATCTTTGGACACTACTTATTTGTGCATGTGTCTAATGCTGAATATTGTCAAGTTTAAACAAGAGCGCATATACTGTCACTATATACAATATAGTTTCCATTTCATCTGTAAACTTGTATTTTCTCTAGTTATTAGTTGGGTGAGTGCTGCATACAGCGCTCAACTATTGTGCGTTTTATTGTTTTTTATTATCCTCTACAAACTTTGCGACCTATCTCCTTCCTCAATTTTTCACTTTCAGACTCCATTAGAATTTTAAAATATTCAGATTAGGTTGGAATCGCGCACTTTTCCGATTTTTTAAATATTTTATACTTTTTAAGATATTCTATTCAAAATATTATCCTTTTTTTTTAACATGGGAGTCAATGGGAGTACGGCAGAGCCGTCCTCTGGTAGGCCTACTTCAAACTGTTTAAGACGTAACTAAATCAATTTTCAACGGTTTATCTTCGTTCAAACCATTTAACAAATCTACACACTTGTATATTCAATAATATCCAAACGGAATTTATATCATTTAAACTTTATTCAGAATCACAGTTTTAGTTTCATACCGGCTTCGTTTTCTGTTGGTCTTAGGGCCCGTCCACACGTACCAAAACGATCCTTTTTTTCTCCGTTTTCCCTGGCATCGTTTCAAGAACATTTGCGTCCACACGGATCCATCTCAATACGACTCAAAAACGCTACTTCATGTTCCAGGCGTATAGGTGGCGCTGTTTTTTTTAGAAATTCACCGGAAACGGAGAGGAAGAGGCGGGAGCATGCACAAAAAGCTTGAGCGCTGTATATATATATTATATAATATAATATATACACATATATATATATATATAATATAATATATACACAATATCTTCTCCAGCAGGAACACGAGCATGTAGTCGGCCATCGTTGTTGTTATGAGACGTCGTCACAGGTTACAAGAGGTTACGCTCGAGGGGTGTGGCGATGACATCATCGAAACGCAAGTAGGCCTATGCGTTTTGGCCGTCCAGACGAACACTCAAGGGGTGCGTTTCTGAATTTATTCACCCTGGGATCTGGTTTCAGAAAACTCCGTTTTCATGCGATGCGTTTACAGGATTCGTGTGGACGATCGGCCAAAACGATGCAAAACATCTGCGTTTTAACCAAAAAACGGCTCCGTGTGGACGGGCCCTTATTGATTTACGTTGACGCTGGAGCGTGAGGCCGTTCAGCAGCGTTGCCAGATGGGGCGGTTTTTCTCGCCGGATTGGGCTACTTTTGGAGGCCGTTCAGGCAGTGTTGCCAGATTGGGCGGTTTTACTCCACTTTATTGAGCTACTTTTAATCGCGCACCGGCTCGCTATTCTCTTAAACACACACGCACCGACAGTGTAGGGCAATACATTGGACGTTTCAGATTCTTCACTTCAATTCATTTTACATTTTTAGCAATGTTTTGCGCTTTTCAGTCAGCGGTTACTTTATTTGTTTCCAACCATTTACTTTTTCGTAAATGGTTACATTGTTTACTCTATTTAGACTTTTGAACTGTTTTTCAAATTCCTTCACTTGATTTAAGCCATTTACCTTTCTTTGTCTATGTGGCTTTATCCAAAAATATTTTCAACCTCACTATGCACTACAGCACTCAACGGATTTTCTAGTTGCAATTAGTTTTCTTTCCCAATTTAGATTACTGTCCTGTACTTTCGGCTGTGACACCTGAATTTTCACTCTAGGATTAAACAAGTTACTTATTTCTGGGCCACAGGGGGGCGCAACAATCATGAAATCATAATGTTAACTAATTTAAAAGGCTGCTGTACATTCGGCTTGTTTTTCTGGGAATGGAGAATGCGTCGACTGATTCAATGCACATCCCTAAGCGGATTATGACTGACAATGAACTATGTTCTCTCTTCACTTGTAGGTCATCTGAAGGGCCCATGAGGTGGGGTCAGAGGTCCCTCACTCCTCTGCAGTCGGTCAGCCACTCACTTGATGTGGGGCTTCCCAGTCCAAGGAGGGAGGGGGTGGAGGAGGAGGGGGGGATGGGGGGCTTTCTGTTCCGGCTGACCGACCGACCTGTGTGTCGCGCCGTGCTCCTCACCTCTGTGGTAACCATGATGATGCTGTTGATCGGCATCGTCATTTTCCTCCTCACCTACAAAAGCAACTGAACACGGTCACAAATCATCATGAACAATGACCACTAACCCTACCCTCGGGTGAAGTTCTAGAGGTCTTTGGCATCCTGGAGCATATTTATGGCTTTGGAGGGCCGCCACTAGATTTCAAGATTTGATTAATTCAGAAATGGTGTGCGTTTCCAGACCCCGGAACCCAGCGGTCCCCATGTAAACGTTTTCTGTGAAGCAGGTGTTCTCAGCTGCTATGCAACTGGATGGAGTCTAGCTAGTACTGTGTAGCTAAGATGGTGTTGCTAAGATGGGCTAGCACTGAACAGGGCTAGTCTTGCTGTATTTCAGCTTGGCTAGCATAGCTTGCGGTACATGTGCTCGGCTAGCATGCTTGTTTTAGCAGTGGGTTGGCTTGATTTAGCGGTTTGTCATCAAGATGCCTCTACTTAAACGAAATGCAATCTCCAGAAGATAATTTGAATATATATATATATAAATAAAAGGGTATAAATATATTTAAGTCCTAAGTAAATATATTGAATTTGCCTGTTTTAAGATGACTATCTGATGAATTCAGATGAGGATCAAAATGTGCCAGTTAGCATATTTTTGCAATGTTAATTTTTTTACAAAGTTTTAGGCTGTATACCGATGTTTTAGAACAGCCCTTGTTTTAATATGTATGATAAAAAATAAACCATATTTTTAGTTATCAGTTTCCCTAATATGCATGTATTTTAGAAACCAATGTTGACCGCTTGCAAAACTAAAATAAATTATTTTTACAACAGCTTTAGTTGTCGGGACTTTATGGTTTTATTGGGAGAGTTGTTCTAGGCTTTTAATTTTCAGCTTGTATTTTAAGGGATCCAAACCCCATCACTCCCTGTGAATTGGTTTGCATTTGAAAACCATGTCTCTATAGGCAACCCGGTTAATCTATTGAATCATGTCCCAGTGCACGATTGTCCGACTTTTTTCGTGCTACACAGAACGAAATGCAAACGATGCATTTTGAATGGGAGAGTTTTTCAGACGAGGCAGTGTCCACAGACAGTACAGTTATACTGTATATGTCAATATTTCCCTTTTTTTATTATTTTTTTTAAGCAGACCTCAAACTGGAATGAACGTGCTCCACAGAACGCACGTTTCTCAGACAGCTAAAATGCTCGACAAAACGAGAGAGAGACTTCAGAAGTGGTGTGCACAGATAGTACAGTGCACCCTCTATTTCAGGCATCTCCAAACGGAATGGATTTTGGGGCAACATAAAACTTTCAGTGACGCGATTGTTGTGAAGGACTGCTTCGATGCCGCTGCCGAGACGTTACTTGAAGATAAATAAAGGGATGAATTGTGTGAAAAAATAAAGCAAATCCCAATGTCTACAGCAACGACAACCAGGAAAGCTGAAATGTTATCAGATGACGAACTGTCACAGCTTGATGTGGCTGTTCAGAGTGCCCCATGCATGTCCTTAGCCATTTATGAGTCGTCCGATGTAACGGATAATGCCCAGCTTTAGGTTTATGTCAATCAAGACAAGAAAGTCATCTCTGAGGACCTGTTGGGTCTAACACCACTTCAGACACAGACAAGATATTTGAGGCTATGAAGGAGATGCTGTCAAAGAGGGGGTTCTAAAAAAAGGTTGTCTCAGTCATGACAGATGGGGTACTGTTTTGCTTATGTAACGGGTACAAATAGACTGCGCCTTTAAGACGAATGACAGGCACAGAAAAGGGGAGGAGAGAGGAAAGAGGCGCGAGTAGGGGGGCAGGGGTGTGAAAAAGCCCGAAATTGTGCAAGGCGAAGTAAGGCGGTTGCATGCTGGTTTTGTTCGTTTTGTTTTGAAAGTTCAGTTTATTACTAGGTTGGGTTTGGTGCGGTTTTGTGTCGGGTCGGTCGCTGGGAGTGGTGCGGCGGTTTTGGGCGTTCGTTGTTCGCTGAGTCTGGACGCCAGTGAAAACGACGGGGAGAGAGGCCCTCCAGGTGATTGTTGCGAGGAAGGGCGCTGTCCTACGCGGTTGCCTAGAGCTGCCAAGGTCCGTGGACGTTTCGGGAGAGGTTTGCCCTGCCAGCCATCACACATCCCGAAGTGCGATCTCTGCTGTGGTATTGGTAACCTATGCACCCCACATAACCATTTACACTGAAACAGATGACACACCGTGCGCAGCCCGAACAGAACTGTGAATGAACGAACTAACGCTGCGCCGGTACACAACACACACACACACACGCACTGCACTGGAAAGGGACATTGCACCGCTGTGCATTCCATGCACATACCCCTGTTCAGGAAGGACGAAAAAGAGTGTCTTTCTGTCCGAGTGTTATAATATGTGTTTAATGTGATTTGTGATCGAACGTTAAATGTGATTGGTGTTTTCCCTGTTTAAATGTTATTGTTGATTGGAGCGGATGAATGCTGTGTTGAACATTGGTAGGTGTCTTTTGAACCATTTCTCTGAGATGTTAGTGTTTCATGTTGAATAAACACCAGAGGTAAAGGACACACATTCTCTATTTTATTTATTTTATTTTGTATTGTATTACTTACTTGGGGGTAGGGGCGCTTCACCTGTTTAGCCAAATCTTAGTAAAGTAGGGGGGTGGTGTCAGGTCGCAAACACTGCACACACTTTACTGTGGATCTAGACAGCTAAACTACGCACAACCTGTTCACTCACCTGAACATTGAAGCCAAAGGCATTGGGTGTGGGGGACCTAGATCCTGGCCCACCCAGTCCTCTCCAGGTTAAGAACTGTGTTACCCCTACAAGGCGGCGGCAATAATCCCATCCGTCACAGTTGGCGTCACGAACAGGATAGATTAAGCTATACCTTTTAGTGGAAACCATGGCCGATTTAGAGAAACTGAGGGAACAGTTTGAACAGATGAAGGCGAGATTCGACGACCAGGCTGAGGCCTTGCTACAAGCTAGAAGTGAGCAAAGAGAGGCTCTAGCATTAGCTAAGGCAGTCATAGATCAGCAGAATGAGAAGCCGCCTGCAGCTACTGTGTATATCCCCAGAGACCGCAAAATTTCAGATTTCAATGGCAAGCAAGGTGATGTGGATATTGAAGAATGGATCTCATCAATAAAATCTGCTCTCAAAGTCATGAAGGTCCCAATAGACGACCAAGCGGAGTTCATTAAACAGTACCTTAAAGGTGAAGCCAAACTCACTGTCAAGTATGTGATGGACGACGAAGCGGATGATGCAGCGGGCATATTTGGAGCACTACGCAAGACTTATGGCGACAAAGTCCCTTTAGGCACCCGGCTCAAAGAATTCTATGAACGTAAGCAGATGCCTGGAGAGACCATACGTTCCTACGCATATGACCTCCAAGAAAAGCTGATGCGGATACGGCGTAGAGATTCTAATCGTGTCCCCAATGCAGAGGGAATGTTGAAAGAACAGCTCGCGCTTGGGCTCCGAGATGATATCCTTAGAAGAGAGATCAAGAAAAGACTAAAGGAAAATGGTAATTTTACCTTTGCTGAGCTAATGCAAGATGCCATCTCCTGGTCTGAAGAGGAAGAGGTTCAGACGTCTGATGCCGTGCAAAGCAGTTCCCGTGCCAAGGGTGCCGTGAACGCTACTAGGGCGATCGATGAACCCTCTTCGCAGTTGACGATGGAGGTACTGCATGAAGCAATACAAAAGATAGCCATGCGTCAGGATGAACTGTTCCAGATGATGGATCACAGGGGCACTACCATGAAACAAGGGAGAGACGTGAAAGCAAGAAGCCCCCCTCTGAAGAATGAAGAGGGGCAGTTTATCTGCTACACATGCAATGAGCCTGGGCACACGAGCAGATACTGTCCTTTGAACAGGGGAGCTACGGGCATAGCACGTCCTCCACTCAGAAGGGATGGGCCATCAGGGGCTGTGGGGAACAACCCGGTAGGGGCGATGCACCAGAGTCCAGGCGGCCCTGTCATTAGAAGTCACTTTGCTAAACAGTCCTATAACACTCCTCAAGCCCCGAGTGCAAGTGTCTTTGGAGACTGCTTGATTGTTGAAGTGAAGATAGCAGGCGTTAAGACAGACTGCCTGTTGGACACTGGCTCAGAGGTCACCACAATCCGGGAATCTCACTTCACTGAGTACTTTGGGAAGTCTGCGTTGTCCTCAGCCAACTGGGTCCAGCTCACTGCTGCAAACGGCCTCGAAATTCCCCTCCTTGGATGCCTAGAGGCAGAGTTAGAGTGCATGGGGAAGGACCGTCGGCAGGAAGTGTGGTCTTTGTCCTTAAAGATGAAAGCCCAAATTGTGGAAGGGAGATTGAAAGGTTCCCCCTGGTATCCTGGGAATGAATGTGCTAAGTGAACTGAAGGACCTTTTTGCGTTGCCCCGGACGCAATGAAAAAAGATGGATAAATATCGGGGCACTGAGGCTAAGTCCACCGGGTGCTAAGCGGAACATCAGAAAGGAAGGCGGGTCCCTCGGACAGAGCGGAAGAATAGGCTATGTGAAAGGTGAGCAGGCAGGGGACATCATCATCCCCCACTCAGCCGAACTCATGCCTTGAAGTCATGCGGCATTGCCTTCAAAAATAAGCTGTCAAGTGTTAGTGGAGGGCACACTTCTGGTGTGAAGCCCCTGCCGGAAGAGCCTCCCTGGTGGCTAATGTGCTCGCTACAACCAAAAGGTGGGCGTGTGCTATCCGGGTTGTTGAATTCAAGTGAAAGGCCAGTGATGCTAAAGCAGGTCACGGATCGCCGGTAAATCTGTAAGCCCACAGGAAGTGCCTGGCAAAAAGGAAAACTTGTAGAGTTTTGAAGAGAAATAGTTAGGGTGCCTGCATGTGAAGGCCCATTGAAACCAGCCGGGTTCCACGGCAGAGGGGGGTTGAAACCGAGCGCTACTGTCCCTGTCCCAAGTTAACCTCGAAGGGTCTCTCGTCACCGCAGTGCCATAAGCTTCACGGGGTTTATTAGGCTAAGGGAATGTGGTTCTCAAAAAGTGATTCAGATTTGGGGCGCACACCACTGTCTGTCTCCACAGTATCCCAACAGGGGAGGCCCCCGCACCATATAAGACAGCGGCATCGCCGGTTTCCCCCCCCTCAAGGTTTCAGCAAGTTTAGAGAAACACGTCCAAGATCTCGTCTCCCAAGGAGTTCTCAAAGAGAGTTGTAGCCCCTGGGCCTCACCTGCTGTAATCGTGCTGAAGAAAGATGGTAGTGTGAGGTTTTGTTGCGATTATCGGAGGCTAAAGAAGTGACAAGTGCAATGATGCTACCCACTGCAGCGTGTTGATGAGATTCGCTTTGTTTGACGCATTTAGGGAAGGCACAGCTGTTTCCAACCCTGGACTTAACCTCAGAGGCTATTTCCAAGTAGCCATGGATGAATGCAGCCCCGGCGAAGACAGCAGTCACCACCCCTCCGTTTCGGAGGTCCTGTTTGAGTGGTTCAAAGGATGCCATTCGGGTTATGCAACGCCCCAGCTACGTTCCAAATGCGCCTCATGGGCGTGGTGCTTGGGCGATCTGACGTTTGAGGCCGCTACTTACATCCTATTTGGATGACCATCAATAATCTTTTTCCAAATGACTCTTTGACACCCATTGTGAGAGACTGGAGTGTCTTCAATAGATCAGGCAAGCAACGGTTTGGAAACTGGAAGCCCAGCAAGTGCCACCTCCTGAGGACGAAGTGAAGTTCCTCGCCACAATAATATCCGCTCATAGTATCCAGTGGACAGGAGAAAGTGCGAGCCCTGGAGACAATGGCAGCCCCTACAGTCAAGTGAGAGAGGTGAGGCAAAGTCCCTGGGGTTTCATTGAGTTTACTATAAGAAGATTTGTCCCCAGTTT
>OLKM01000817.1:0-21229 GCA_900291075.1 Melanogrammus aeglefinus
ATATCTTTCCGGGTTCTGGGAATGTTATTTCGTGTTATGTTATGTGATGCAATCTTGTGTTCTGGGTGTCCAGGCCTCTGGATACGGCAGTGGAGACGACGCTTATGAGGACACAGACGGGCTGGACGAGGTGAAGAAGCTTGTGGAGCAGAGAGACTACAATCTGGTGAGCACGCTCACACGCAAAGCCGCCTCAATGCACGGGCTACCACGATCAGGAGCCTATCCGGTTTATTTTTTTTAATGCTGGCTCATGATAGACACCCCCCCCCCCCCCACCCCCATTGGCGTAGGTCCAAGACAATGTGTTTTTTTGTTTGGGGCTTACAAAGATCAGAGGCCTATCGTGAGCCAAGAAAAAAGGGTGGAATTTGTTATTTGGTTGCAGATTGCAACCAACGAGCAATTTATATGTTCATGGGATTGTACACCAATTAAAGCAGAATCATTATGTTTACATTTCTTTCCTTTTAAGTCCGATCCGCTCTATGCCACTGAATTGTACACACTCCACTTTTTATTGGCTGCATTAAAGGTTGCATCGATGCGTCGAGCAGCGATGTTGGATAACGTCACTCCTGTTGGTGTTGAAGCGAGATCCAAAACAAGATTCCTTCCGTGTTTCGTGCATCCAGTAAAAACTATCATGAACGCACTCAGCGCAAAACCCCCCAACAGCCTCCCCTTGTCGGTGGTTGCTGGGAATACTATTTTTGTTTTTGTTTTTGAGTGGTTGGTAGTGCCATTTGTTTTTGTCTGTGATCTCGGAGCATAGGCGTTCTTTTGACGGCCTGCTTAATGGGCGTGCAGCTCGCGGATCGTGAAGTAAGATCATATGAAAGTGATCAATCATCACAATGTTACACATTGTGATGCAGAACACCTGCTGTGTGTTAACTGCTCCATGCTGTCTAGTTAAATCATTCCTCAATGATCTCCATCTGACAAGAGTATCCTCACGTTGCCAGCAGTAGTTGAGACATAAATCATGTCATGATGGCCATGTCTGGTGTCTTTTTACATTCAAACCTTCATTTCTGAGCAGCATATTTACCCGTTATTAAGCTTGTTTTGCTAGCTTACTTTAGCAAGTTCCCTTGTCTTAGAGTGGAAAGGGGAAAATTGTTTCAGAAAAAAATGTGGTTGTCATACTGCACCAAACACCGTTACAGATCTTAAAGTAGGCCTATAATGTAATGGGAGTTAGATGCAGGATTTATGGGATGTTAACGTGCCACATGATTGATGTGCCGCGCAACCGGTCCAGATGCTAGCGATCTTCTCAAGGTGTCTGGGATGGAAAAACAAAGAAAACAAAACCGAAAGCATTTCTTTTGGACTGCGTGCCGCTCTGCCAATGGCCAAAGAAAAATCTGATTAAGAACATACACAGTTAATCCAGAAACCAGTTCTTGTTTTAATGTCAAAATAAGGAAGAGAACTGAAACTAATGAAAGAAACTTATTATTTGACATACACTCATAGTCACTTTTACCAACACTCTTTAAAACACTTTTTAACTATCCTCTATGCACACAACCTTGTGTGCATGAGTCTGCTAACTCGTGTGTGTGTGTGTGTGTGTGTGTGTGTGTGTGTGTGTGTGTGTGTGTGTGTGTGTGTGTGTGTGTGTGTGTGTGTGTGTGTGTGTGTGTGTGTGTGTGTGTGTGTGTGTGCGCGTGCGTCTCTAGCCCCTCCCACAGCCAGAGGTGACTGACAGCAGTCCGGTACAGGCTCCACCCACCGCAGGCTCCTCAGACGATGAAGACGAGGAAGTTGAGGAGACGTCTGGACAGGAAGTGGAGGGGTTGACCGCTGTGAAAGGTGTCTGTCTGTCTGTCTGTCTGTCTGTCTGTCTGTCTGTCTGTCTGTCTGTCTGTCTGTCTGTCTGTCTGTCTGTCTGTCTGTCTGTCTGTCTGTATTCTGTTCAGTAGAGCTTCATTGGCACGTTAAATTAAAATTTAATTGCCAACATTGAATAATTGTAAATAATTTATACATTATGTATATCTATAAAAGGAAAATATACAAATGCAACTTCTTTGTAGTTCTGTGAAGCACCACTAGAGGGCAGTACACACACATCGGCATAATAAAATGAAAAGGAAATGTACAGTCTATTCTGCATGAGTCACAATCATTGTTGAGTGTGCTTCATTAAAGTCTTTATCCTCCAGCTAAAAACATAGCTATCTGCTGTCTGTGAATTGTCCATATATCTTTGCTGTGGCAGCAAAGATATATATGGCTGAAGCTGGCTCCATTTACATTTACATTTACAATCATTACCATGTCAATAATATTTGTGTCTTCACAGTGGGGCCAACGGTGGCATCAACTCAAACCTCCCGACCAGACACTGTAAGTCTCCTGCTTTTACCGTCCACACAAACAGTTAGAACTTACCGTGTTACATGTATGTTAGCAGCCCATTCCAGATGCAGGTTACACACACACATGCACATTGACACACATAAACATTGACACACTGCCAAGCCACAGACAGACACACACTCACAAAAGCAATGAATAAATCACCCACTCATCCATCCATCCATCCATCTAGACATCCTTACACATCTAAGGGTAATCAATCAATTAATCATCGATAAGTGGCAGTAAAGTGTACTGTACCCTCAGCGATATATTGTTTCTCTTTCTTCTGACAAATGTATTTTGTATGCTTTTGATAAAAGCGTCTGCTAAATGCCCTGAATATAAACGTACATTTTATGGTAAGGCTAGGGTGTTCCACTCCCCACCAAAGGGTGTGGGTTTGATTCCCAGTAAACAGTCAGCTGACCGTGGACCAATCCCCTGCCCCTCCAGGTGTCTGAGGGCCAGAAGGGTGAGCGAGGGGCCCCGGGGCCCGCAGGCCCTCCCGGACCCCCTGGTGAGGGGTCTGGCGACGGGGAGGAGGGGGTCCCGGGACCGAGGGGGACTCAGGGGCCAGCGGGACCTCAAGGCCCGGCTGGAGCACCGGGCAAAGATGGACAGAAAGTAGGAGCCCGGTTATAGCAGGATGATCTGACCTGTCTGTCTGCTTCTGTCTCTCTCTCTCTGCGTTTGCCTGTCTGTGGCTGTGTCAGTCTGTCTTGACTGCTTTTGTCTGTTCTGTTTTTCCACTGTCTTCTGTTTCTGTCTTCTCGTGTTTTTTTTCTGCATTTCTGTGCCTGTCTCTGTCTGTCTTTCTGGGCCTGTCTCCGTCTGTCTTTCTGTGCCTGTCTCTGTCTGTCTTTCTGTGCCTGTCTCTTTCTGTTCCTGTCTCTGTCTTTCTGTTCCTGTCTCTGTCTGTCTTTCTGTGCCTGTCTCTGTCTGTCTTTCTGTGCCCGTCTCTGTCTGTCTTTCTGTCCCTGTCTCTGTCTGTCTTTCTGTGCCTGTCTCTGTCTGTCTTTCTGTGCCCGTCTCTGTCTGTCTTTCTGTTCCTGTCTCTGTCTGTCTTTCTGTGCCTGTCCCTGTCTGTCTTTCTGTGCCTGTCTCTGTCTGTCTTTCTGTGTCAGTCTTTCTGTTCCTGTCTCTGTCTGTCTTTCTGTGCCTGTCCCTGTCTGTCTTTCTGTGCCTGTCTCTGTCTGTCTTTCTGTGTCAGTCTTTCTGTTCCTGTCTCTGTCTGTCTTTCTGTGCCTGTCTCTCTCTCTCTCTTATCATCTTGACTCTGCCTCTTGAATGATCTCATCTCAATGACTTGTTACGTCAACTTTAATCTTTTGTTTTTATTTTTGTACATGAACATAAGTTTCATCATATCAATTATTTTCCTTCTCTAGGGCGGCAAAGGCGATAACGGACTCTCGGTAAGAACTGACATTCAGTGCACTTGTAATTGTCTTATGATCCTTGTAACATTTCTATCGCTGACATTATAGTTGAGTTCAACATCTCTAGCCTCTATGAATGTCACTCAACACTAATGGTGGTTCTTGTGTCTTCTCAAGGGACCGTCTGGGGCTCCAGGATTTCCAGGCGAGCCGGGAGACAACGGGGTCAAGGGAGACAAGGTACAGGACCGTTTAACTTCAACCCTCCATACCTGTGAAGCTGAAGGGAAGGTTGGGGCGCCACGGGGTTCAAGGAGGTGGGCTGTGGGTCGATCCACGATTGGTGGTATAACTGTCCCATGGGCGGATCAATAGGACAGATGGTTGGCTATATAGATGGATGGATGGATGGATGATTTAGTTAGGGAACTAGATGGATAGAGAGGTAGATGGGTGGCTGGGTAAATATAGATTGATGGATAGAAGGATGGACACACACTAGTTAGCTAGTTAAATGTACCTGTAATGGTCATACCACCTCTGACTTAACCAACATGTTCTCTGGTTCCCCCCCCATCAGGGTGATCCGGGTTTGGGATCCCAGGGCCCCCCCGGCCCACCTGGGCCCCCGGGCAGAGGGTCCAGGCTCCCAGTAAGTCGGCTCAAGCTCATCACCGACTCACACGATATGGTTGATACGCTGGGGTTAGCGGTTCATCTGGTGTATTCATTTAGCGGATTAGTGGTTATGCCCAGCCGGTGGACTAAACCAACAGGCAGTAGGGGGGCAGGGTAGTCTCGGGGTTAGGGGTTTTTGAATCACAGACGAGAGGTTGTGTGTTTGAACCCCGTTATCCACAATTAACCGGTAGGTATCCATGAGCAGGACGCACTAACCTCTACCTGCTCCTTCACCAAAGTCTGATTATAACAAATAAAAGCTTCAATCACTTTGGATGAAAGTGAAAAACATCAGAAGTGACTGAAGAGTCAACAGGGGTATAACGGTGTATGATGTTTGGTTATCCACCTGATCTTATGTACGCTTTGCTCTACTAGGAGGGCTTTGGATCAGGCTTCGACGACTTTGACAGCGACGCAGAGATCCTGAGGGTGAGTTCCTCTCAGGGCTTGGGGGCTTGTCACACTAATGTAACAGATGTTCTCTGCATCGTCCTGATTGGTCTGATATCTCCTGACCCCGTTCCACACAGGGGGCTCCCGGTCATCCCGGGCTCCCAGGGAACCCGGGCCCTCCGGGGCCCACGTCTGAAGAGGTGGTCCCTGGACCCCCTGGGGTTCCCGGGAGAGCTGGAAAGGACGGAGTGGCCGGTGCACCGGGCGTCCCGGTGAGTACTCGGCCAGAAACGGATCACGTTACGACGAAAGCAGGTCAGGGGAGGGTGGTGTCAGTGGTGAGGGGGTTCGATTCCCAGTCGAAAGGTTCTCGGCTCGCACCCAAATGTCCGCAGTCTACCTTCAGGCTTCCTCGCTCACTATGCCCTAACCCCCTACTTGTTCATCGTTGAAAAACACAAATACATAAACATATGTTGAAATACATCGTTAAATATGTGAAAAGGTATTTTCTATTTTTATGTTTCTTTCCTTCACTATTTAATGCTGTCGTTGTTGATTTAGATTTGTCCACATCCTCACTAGATGCTGAAGATGCTAGCCGTTCTCATGTGTCTTTTATTTCAGATTATTGACGAGTGGTTAAGTGGGTTGGGGTCTGGTGGTTCTGGGTCTGGTTCGGGGTCTGAATCTGACCTTGGTTCTGGACAGGTATTATGGTCTGGGCCCATCACAATGGACCTAAAAGGCAGAATTTTCCCCCCAACGTTTTTCAACATGACACCATGTTGAGTTCTGCCTGTTTGCTTAAGCTAAGTCTAAGAGGCAAGGCGTGTGTGTGTGTGTGTGTGTGTGTGTGTGTGTGTGTGTGTGTGTGTGTGTGTGTGTGTGTGTGTGTGTGTGTGTGTGTGTGTGTGTGTGTGTGTGTGTGTGTGTATTATGGCTAACATTAGCGTTGTGGCAGAAGCTAATGGAAAAGCTTAAGAACATGGTCAGGAGTCAGGACCTATAGCCACAGCATCTGTGGGGGAAAATGTGTCTTTTCAGTGTTTTAATTGTTTGCTAGCTTTTACTAATTACATGAATGAGAGTGTAGAGGCTACCATAAACCCTGCGGTGTATATGTCGTAGTCATACCATCCATTCATTGTGTGTGTAGCATTCACTCATATGTAGTTCAAAAAAGCTCAAAGTGGTCATTCAAGTGGTTGAATTAATACAAGTTTAATAATATTGTTAAACTTTAATTCAACCGCTAACAAATACAGTAATAACCAATTTGCAGATATGCTGCGAACATAAGCTTTAAGACACTCTTTAAGACACATAAGCTTTAAGACACTCTTTATTGATCCCAGACGGTAAATTGTGTTTGCTCGTTAAACTCAATCTATCTGAGAGGCTTTGAAAATGTTTATGTGGTCATAGTCGTTTCCATCTGTAGAAATAATCCTGTCAATATCAGCACAGTCTTATCCTAGACGAGTTCTTGGAGGTACAATACAACAAATAATGCTGGGACAAACCTTGAATAAAAACAAGGATATTTTGAAGTAAATACTATTCAGGTTCGGACTGAATATCCATGGGAACGCTGAATGTCTAACTGTCCCCGTGACAACAGGGTGCTGATGGTAAAGATGGCGACCCGGGACTCGCTGGGACGAAGGGAGACAAGGTGAGCGGGGACGGCGGGGTTGGTTCCATGGCAACCGTACCTTTTATGTTCATTCACAACATTCAATGTTTGAACATGGACTTGATGTTGCATTCCTTCAGACTCCAACCAATTCAATTAGATTGTTATTTTTTTTAAAGATTTACTATTTGAGATGTTCAAATAGGGAAACGACGAATGTAACTTCTTAAGTATTCGTTGAGGATTCTGTGTTTCTTCTCTTTGTGAACAGGGAGAGATGGGCTTCATTGGGACTCCGGGGCCAAAGGTAAGGCCTGATTAATAAACTCCTACAGACCTGATATCAATCATCAATGCTGATTAGACATGCCTCCATTATACGCTTATATTTCTATGCTATATCTGCCATAGTGTATCCATATCTACCATACCATTATGCTACTTACACCGTTTATTATTTATTGATGTTTCTGCCTGTATTCCATTTTTTCTAATTTCTCTCTCTCTCTCTCTCTCTCTCTCTCTCTCTCTCTCACTCACTCACTCACTCACTCACTCACTCACTCACTCACTCTCTCACTCACTCACTCATCTCTCTCTCACTCTCTCTCTCTCTCTCACTCTCTCTCTCTCTCTCTCTCTCTCTCTCTCTCTCTCTCTCTCTCTCTCTCTCTCTCCTCTCTCTCTCTCTCTCTCCTCTCCTCTCTCTCTCTCTCTCTCTCTCTCTCTCTCTCTCTCTCTCTCTCTCTCAGGGGGACTCTGGCCGTGATGGGTTCCCAGGGCCGGATGGAGCCGAGGGGAAGCCCGGGCCCCGCGGCCCCCCTGGCCCCCCGGGGCCTCCGGGCGGGGGCTTCACCATGGACCTGGAGGTGCTGCTCCTTTACTGGGCCTTAGATATCCAGTGGCCATCTTGCATTGAGGCGCTGAGCAGTGCTGTGTTCCGATAGCCATACTTCCATGAGTACACTTAAACATAGTACACTATCTGCACACTCACTAAGTGCGTGGTGTTCCAATTCGAATACTCTGTGGTGCGCTTACCGGAGACTGTGACTGCTGGCACGGCTCACTACCCGCCAAAAACATCCCGCTTTGAACAGTGAACCCTTTAAAGTGCCTTTTGTTTCGCGCTGAGCTGCTGGCTCCGCCCTCTTCCGCTACGTAGCTAAGATGGCTGCCGTTGAGTCCTGGGTCCTTACGGCTCACTTATTTTCGCCCTGATTGTAATTGGAACGCACGACGTACTCAAAGTAAGTGTAGTAAGTACGGAAAGTCTGGATATCGGAACACGCCCAAAGTCTGAGGCCCGCCCTACACAGCGCTGGTTATGGCCTTCCTGGTTATGATTGTCAGGATTGACGTTTGAAGATGTCACTCCTAAGTAAACTTCATCAAAGTCGCAACATCTAACATTTCACCAAGCTTGTTGCTTGAAATTACCCTGACACATCTGTATTCAATGCTTATTGATAGGGAATACATTTTTTTTATCTGATTAAAATAACATCCAATAGCTGATATATTCTTCCAATAAAATATGATGGGCCTCAAAGCTATAGTTTACATCCCACAGTTGTAGACAGTTACTGTTGAGTTACTTACTAACTGGGCGGGGTTCAATCAACAATAAGACTATGATAATGACTCTGTAGAGCAGCTTGCTAACCAATCGTGTTTCTGTTGGTAGGATCTGGAAGGATCCGGAAAGTCCAGCGGCTTCGGTGCATTTCTGCCCAAAGGCCCTCAGGTACCGGACGTAACAATAGTACTACTATAATTAAACACATTATTACTGCTGCTCATTATATGTATTGTGTTCTCATAGGGACCTCCTGGGATCCCTGGACTTCCAGGAACTATGGTAGTTTAACTAAATTAATACATTTAGTTTGAATGAATCAATTTCATTTATTTATTATGATTTATAATAAATAAATTAATGATTGTTTACCAGGGTAAAGACGGATTGGATGGGCCTCCAGGGAAGGCAGGAGCAAAGGTCAGTCTCTGGCCTTTAGGATCAACGGGAAAGTGCCTTGTGGCCATTCAGGCTGTCCGGCTATTGCATAAGGAAGTCTGGTGGTAATGTCTTCTTATGACCTCTAGGGGGAGACAGGGGCGCATGGAGCTCCCGGCAAGCCAGGCACATTTGGACTAAACGGAGAAGAGGTCAGTCAATAACATAAATTAGAATATAAGAACTTGAAGAAAAACAAGAATAATTCACATAAAAAAACGGATGGTTCAATAATTAAAACAGATTTTGGTAAATGCAATAACATTAGCTTTTTGGGGTTAGGTGTGGACCCTGATAACTATTAAGTACTTTTCAGATAAGAGTTCATTTTTTTTCATCAATCAGAGGTGGGGCTTTTAATGTGTATCGAATGTCGCTGCTTTCTGGTTCACAGACACAGGGGAGGAAATACACCTAGTAGTGAACAAAGCTTCTCTCCCTAATCCCGCGTTTCTTCCACAGGGACAAAAAGGAGACAAAGGTGACGGTGGACAAAAGGTGAAAGCCGCCTGCGTACAATATAAACACATTGTTCACTAAAGACATTCACAGATCTATGGATACGCACACAAAAAAAAGCACACACAAACAATGTTTTTAGGAACACAAACACATACTGTTGCTATCACAAGATACAGAAGAACCAAACACTGAAATCAAGCCGCCTTTTCTGCTTCAGGGAGGACCAGGAAGGGATGGACTCAGCCTACCTGGTCCCCCAGGCCCCCCCGGGCCTCCAGGACCAATCATAAACCTCCAAGAGGTGAGTGACCTTTCACCTCTCCAACCAGAAGGTAACCACGTGACGTGATATGGGCAGCATAGGCCAGCATTGAGAGGGGTTGGACCCCCCCCCCAGCCTGGAAGAGATCAGGGGTCAAACCCTGAGGTCCGCAGTGTACCTGTAGGAGCCTTCATCAACCCGCCCAAACCTGCTCCTTAGTGACCTAAAGCTTTACTCATCAGAAGGCACTTTGGATAAAGACTAAATGACGAAATAGGAGAAACATCCCATTAAAGATGGACCCTTGCTTTTCAAGGCTTTTTGGTCGTAAACAAAGAAAAAACATGAATTTAGGTTTAGGAATGAAGAAAGCCCTTGGTGTTTAGGCTCATTTCCGGAGATCAGATCTGCCCCTGCTTCGAGAGGGATCTATAGGAGTACATCGGCAACGCTGACAACGCTGACACTGACCACGGCATCATGTGTTGACCACTTAAGGGGGAAACCGATGTCGGCAAAACTTGACTTCCAATAAACATCCGTCATCCACAGTATCAACAGCAGAAATACAAATGTACCAAACTAACTACAGACTCAACTTCCTGTTTCCTGTCCAGCTGATGCTCAACGACACGGACGGAGTGTACAACTTCTCAGGGATGGTGGAGCTTCAGGTAACCCTCGGCCCGGGCTTCGACCAATCACAGAACAGCATGAATGTCCCAAACTATCGGCAGATGAACCCAAATTAATGGACGACCCGGAGGCCTTAGTTGTCCATTAATTCCTGATTATGGACCCCTCGAAGGGAATTATCCCGCTTGTACCATGGTCACTTGCAAAAGAAAATAAATTCGTCCCAGCCTTTATGCATACCCCAGATGCTTTAGGGTCTATAGCATATAACTGCGTTTTCTTATTTCAGTTTAAGGCATTTTTCACAATTGACCAGCTCTCGTTTGAAGGCTGAACAGACAATTTGCCTGGAACTACTTAGTAGGTGTCATATATCAGGGTTTAGTGGATACCCTGCAGCCAATCAGAATCTAGTATTCCCCCAGACCATGGTATACTTCCTGATAATGGACACCTCGTCGGGCATTATCCCTTACGGATCAGAGTGGCACTGTACTCTAATGCTAGGGTGTTGAACAAAATATAGAATAACATCATTGTTATTTCTGTAATGACACTGTATCTGTCTCCTCACTCAAAGGACTCCTAGCTGCTTTTGTATTTTCAGACGAGCCCGGATGTTACGCTTAACAAAATGAATTTAATGAAAGGCCAGATGAGAGATTATCATGACTGTTGTATTCTGTATCCCACTCATTATTTACAGGCTCCCAGGGGCCCCAAGGGAGATATTGGATTGCCGGGCGTCGATGGACCAGCGGGGCCAAAGGTGAATATTTCTTTGTTGTTGTGGAGAAATCCTCCAGTTCTCCTCCTTCCTCATGAAGCAACTCTCGGAGCCAGACTGGAACAGGGTGGCTGCTGTCACCTTGGCCCATTTTAATCATGGCTACACTTCATATTCCAACAGTATTACATTCATTCAGTGAATTGAATTTCTAATTAAGGAATACATTGCAGGTGTTTAGCTTACCCATTAAGTTATTCTACCCAGTATTTATATACAATACAAGCCCACCCTTATACATTAGCAGAAGCCACATTTTTACGTGTGTGTGTGTGTGTGTGTGTGTGTGTGTGTGTGTGTGTGTGTGTGTGTGTGTGTGTGTGTGTGTGTGTGTGTGTGTGTGTGTGTGTGTGTGTGTGTGTGTGTGTGTGTGTGTGTGTGTTTGTCTGTGAAGGGAGAGAAAGGAGAATCAGGCGTTGTCATGATGCCCGACGGCTCCTTGATGTCTGACCTCGGGGGGCTAACCGGACCTCCAGGAATCAAGGTGACGACAAACGACCAATCACTGACCACCATTTATACCACATAGTAGCAGTAGACATAATGTCCACTCATTTTTAACACACACCTTTGGTTAGAAGGTTTTTGAGGCTCTGCTTGTAATCTCACAAGTAGAAGTCATTCAGGAGCATTTTGAGCCACAAATTATTATAGATATTTATTATTATTATTATTATTATTATTATTATTATTATTATTATTATTATTATTATTATTATTATTATTATTATTAAATAATATAAAAAAATATTGTTTAGTAAAAATATTTTTAAAAATAGATTAAAATAATATTAGTTTCAAAATATTAAAAAGAACAATATTTTTCTAAATTATTATTTTGATTTCAAAATTTTTGCAACACAAATAGCTGGAAAGCCCACATTTTGTCTTTCCTGATCCCCAAATCAAGTGTTTTGTCCTTTGTATCCTGACCTGAGTGTTTGTGTTCCCGTCCAGGGAGACGGCGGTTTGCCCGGAGTGGCAGGCGTCGCGGTAAGTCCCCGGGTTGTCGTGGTAACCACCCGTTTGTCAGTTATTCTAACGTAAACACTGTTGTCGGTTAAAGAGTCCAACTAACGCGTTCCGTCTCACTTCACAGGGGCCGACGGGGCCGGCGGGGCCGAAGGGAGAGTTCGGGTACCCTGGCCGTCCGGTAAACATGCACACACTCAGGAAATATGTCCAGGCTCTAAACTTGAAATAAAAAAATGTTTAATTCCAGAAACAAAGGACTGTTTCGTCATAGAGACGATTCTCCACATAGTAATTAATCAGTACTTTTTGAATCGCTGTTGACTTTATGATAGCGATAATAATGTAAATGTAAATTGCATATCTACTCCATCTTTCCGTTTAAACATTGTGTTGTTCTCCAGGGTCGCCCCGGGGTCTCTGGTCCAAAGGGAGAGAGCGGGTTCTCCCACAGCCTGCCAGTGAGTCAGCCGGAAGTCTGTCAATAAATGTTCCCATTTTTTGGAAAAATCGATTATGTGTTATCAAAGAAGTTGTGGGCTTCTTTGGATGTTTGAACTGGAATGATGCCATCTCACAATGGAGCTGACGCCCTGATCCTCTTCCTCTTCCTCCTCCTCTTCCTTTTCCTCTTCCTCTTCCTCCTCCTTCTCTTCCTCCTTCTCCTCTTCTTCTTCCAGGGGCCTCCTGGCCCCCCCGGGCTTCCTGGCCGCCCTGGCATGTTCAACTGCCCCAACGGAGTATGTACACACACACACACACACACACACACACACACACACACACACACACACACACACACCCACACACACTCACACTCACACTCACATGCACAAGCAATACATAAAGACACACACACACACAAACAGACACACAGACACCACACACACACAGCCAACCACACACACAGACACCACATACACAGACAACCACACGCACACAGACAACCACACACACACAGACAACCACACACACACAGACACCACACAGATACCACACACACACAGACACCACACACACACAGACACCACACACACACACAGATATCCACACACACAAAGATAACCACACACACAGACCTCTCCACTCGCCGGCTCACGCTGTCCCCTCTCTCCCCCCCCCTCTCCCTCCCCTGTCCTCCACAGACCGTGTTCCCCATCCCCCCCCGACCCCACTGCAAGAACGCGGTAAGTCACGTGACTCGCCGTGGGAACGTCCTGCTCCATCGTCTTGGTTTTCGCAGCACGGGGAACTAACAGCGGGCCGCGTGACCGCGTAGCTCCGCCTCCGAGCACGTCGTCCATCGTCACCCCTGACCCCTGATTCAGGTGTCAGGGGACCCCTTTTGGAATGCTCACTCGTTTTCTCCTTCCAGACCCAGACCAAATGAATCAAACCCTGAGAAATCAAACTGTATGGATGTTTGATACGTTTGGTGCAAATTTTAACCAGAATCGTTTTCCGCTTGTTTGTGACGTGGAAAATTCGCGACGGACTCTATCGTCATTAATCCCTCACTCTTTCTCGTTCATTAATGAGTCATTTAATTCATTCGTTCATTCTTGCCCTCAGTGGACCCTCTGCCGCCTCTCTCTCTGTCCCCTGTTAACCTGCATGGCGACGCTTCACTGTCTGCGTCACAGTGTTTGGGAGCGAGGGCCTCTCCCTCGCTGTACCGTACTAGTGTCAGGCAGACTGGGGGCCCGGGGCCCAACGAGATCTGAGGTACTGCTGCTTTCTCTCTCACTGGGGCTCTGTGTCTGTCTCTCTCTGTGTCTCTCTCTCTCTCTCAACGCATGTCTCTCCACCATCGTCATTATGTCATGAAAATCGATGTCATCACTTTTTATTTATAAGTTGTACGTTTAATTGAATTTTTTTTTGTGTAGCTGAACGCCGACGGTACTTCAAATGGTAAGAAAAAATTGTAATTTTAGTTTAATTTAACAATCCTTAATTTTCTCCTATCTGCTGTTTTTATTCATCATTTTTAATTTGCATTAGAATGATTAGAAGGTTGTTCTAGATAAATCAGGGGAATGAATCTCAGATGGACTTCAACATTGAAACTGAGCTCATGCAGCAACTGAAAAGATCCAGGGATCGAGAGCTGTTCGAACGATACTCAGTTCACCTGTGGTCAAGATAGTGGGACGATATCTCCAGTTAATCTGACTACTAACAACATTGATTTAAATTAAATTGTATTTAAGTAGCCCTTAATCACAGGAACAGTCTCAAAGGGCTCAACAGGGCGTACATCTATGGACATTTCCTCAGTTAGCAAGGAAGAAATCTAGAGAAGGAACGCAGAGTGGGGGATCCCTCCTTCAGAGTGGAGGAACCCTCCTTCAGAGTGGGGGATCAGGAGTTCAGGGGGTCCGTCCATCCAGAGATGGACGGAGGGGTCATGATGCTGCATCAGACTAACTCTTTTGCTCCTGCTGGCCCTTCAGGAAACTGTCCGAGGGGAGAGAAGGGGGACAGAGGTCAGCCAGGCCTTCCTGGTTGGTCTGCTTCTCAAAGTGAGTCCTGTCTTTACCACCACCCCCCCACCCCCACCCCCACCCCACAATCCAGTCTGAACCAAACGAATGGGGTTCAGGGCAGTTCAAAGCATATCATTGTATACTCTGTCTGAAGGAATGAGGTTAGGTATGTAACATACTCTGATAATGGAAGACAAAAATAAGCATCATTATGTGGCATTCATTAAACTACTAAATACACAACACCAAACAATCACATCACATGAGAATTTAATTTCTACACACAGATGTCTGCACATTCATATAAATACCCTAATATTAAACTAGACTCAGTAAGGCAAATTCATCCTCTGTTTGCGGAACCTACTGCACAGCTAACACTGAACTGTTAAATATAAAACAACAACAGGCTGATTGTCTTGGAGGCGTTAAATGATGTGTTGCACATACTGTTAGTCCCAGTAGCTTCTTGAGTAACCTTTGTGCTTCCTCTGTCATCCCTCCACAGATTCATTTTATCCCGGAAGAGGCGGGGTAAGTCATGATCTGTTCAGCCAATCGGTGCCCTCCCTTCTGATCGCCGCTAGATGTGTGTGTGTGTGTGTGTGTGTGTGTGTGTGTGTGTGTGTGTGTGTGTGTGTGTGTGTGTGTGTGTGTGTGTGTGTGTGTGTGTGTGTGTGTGTGTGTGTGTGTGTAAATATATGAAAATGTGTGTGTCTGTGTTCCAGATGGGTAGCCTTGGTGACCAGGGCATTAAAGGAGAGAAGGGAGCGCCCGGGTACACGGGTATACCTGGGCGACAAGGAGCAATGGTATGTTCTGTTTCCGTGGAAACCCCAGCCAATGAAAAAATATAGACATACAGTATATGTGTCCAGTAAATAAACGATAGGATAGATGCATTAAGAATGTCACTGCCCTGGTGGGACAGATTAAAATACACACACTCACTCACTCACTCACTCACTCACTCACTCACTCACTCACTCACTCACTCACTCACTCACTCACTCACTCACTCACTCACTCACTCACTCACTCACTCACTCACACTACCTATAGTTAATATATAGTATAGCAATAATATAGGAAACTGTGTGTGTGTGCGTGCGTGCGTGTGCGCGCGTGTTCACTTTAGAGCCCGACCGATATATCGGCAGGCCGATATTATCGGCCGATATTAGCCATTTTTCAAACTATTCGGTATCGACATTTGTTATGGCCGATAAATGATGTTAAAAAAGAAAAAAAATGTTGGCGTTGCATAGCTTGTCCACCAGAGAGCGCTCTAAAGCCCCAAACCCGCTGATTCAGGCAGAGTGAATGACGGAGATCGACGGAGATGTGTGAAAAAAACCATAAAATAAAGTTTATTTTTAAACAGCATTACCTTATTATTTTAGTGAGGACTCATAAATAACCACAAATAACCAATGTTAGGGAAATCTGTTTGTTTTGTCGCGCGTTTCTGTTAGAAATATATCGGCCGATATATCTGCATATCGGATTTTTAAATCACAAAATATTCGTATCGGTATGGGCCTTAAAAATCCTCCATCGGTCGGGCTCTAGTTCACGCCCCTCTTCATGTTCCCTACGGTCCGCCCTGCTCCTCTCTAACTCCAGCTCTTGTTCCAGGGGCCTCCGGGCCAGTCTGTGCAAGGCCCCCCTGGTCGTCCGGGGGTCCCCGGCTCCCCCGGCGTCCCGGGCTACGGTAGACCCGGTTCTGTTGGCCTACCCGGCCCCCCCGGCCCGCCCGGTCCCCCCTCCCGATACGGCTCAGGTAGGCCCTCCACGACAGAGACCCACATATCATATCCCCCCCCCCCCCTATTGGTTCCTTCTGTGCCCCCCCCTCTGGGGTTAAAGGCGTGAGGTCATGCCACCGGGTGTGAGTGGGATTAGCCGTCACAAGCCGTCTGAAAATCGGCCTTTACCGCACCTTTTAGTGACATCACAAGTGGGCGTGTCCCCCGGTCCCTCATCCATCCAGGTGGATACGCCCCCTGCTGGCGTCACAAGGACACAGGAAACAGCAGATTTTCAAAACGGCTCGCAAGGGGTTACGATCACTCTCTCACCTCGTGGCATGATGTCACATATCAAGCAGCGCACGTGGGGCGACCTGATTGGCCCATATGCTCCCCCGCTGTGTTTGGGGTTGACGGTGGGGGTAACTGGGTAACACCAGAGGGCAGACAGAGCGGATGGAAGGTGGATCGGTTTGAGAGCTCTGGGAATGTTTTCGTTCTATACGACACATCGTATGATGGACCAAAGAACACACAGAGCCATGAACTGAACCCAGGGGTTGATCCCCACCACACACACGGTGATGGGGGCTTTGCACTTGACCTGATCAGCATTGGGATGTTACGCTTTGAGTGACTGTGTGTTGAGTCTTAGGTCCCGAACACTGAGGATGTTTTCTGTTTTGGTTCTGACAGCGGTGACCGTCACGGGCCTCCCCGGTCCCCCGGGGCCCTCGGGGCCGGCTGGGACCCCAGGAGCTGTAAGTCAGCTCCTCCCTGTCTCTCTCTCGCTTCCTGTTTCTCTCTCTCGCTCCCTGTCTCTCGCTCTCTCGCTCCCTGTCTCTCTCTTGCTCCCTGTCTCTCTCTCGCTCCCTGTCTCTCTCTCGCTCCCTGTCTCTCTCTCGCTCCCTGTCTCTCTCTCTCTCCCTGTCTCTCTCTCGCTCCCTGTCTCTCTCTCGTTCCCTATCTCTCTCTTGCTACCTGTCTCTCTCTCGCTCCCTGTCTCTCTCTCGCTCCGTTGTGATTCGGTTCCTTAGTCTCCATCTTGGATTCATTTTTACAGAAGGATCGGTCTTTGTCCGATCTTTGGAATGTTCTGGTTGCATGGTTACCAGTTGTCTTGGGAACAATAATGGTAACGGTAAACTTGAGTAGAAATAAATCGCAGAACGTAAACTTATGTTTACCCGATAACCCTTTGGAAATGCGATTATTAACACAAAATTTTGAAAACATAATCAGCGATGAAAGTGAAAACAAACGCAAAGCCAAACATAACTTTGGCAATCGCAAACATAGACACAATTGTCAAACTAACGTAAAAATGCATAAACATAAACCCAAACATAACGTTTTATTAGGAAACTCTTCAACTCTTACATTCAAATCTTCAGATTTTTCAATTTCTATATGATTTATATTTCTTAACTACAGTGGCAGTCTCAAAGGGCCTAACAGGTCATACATGAATGACCTGTAACCCTGACCCTAGCCCCCCAGAGGGCAAGAAAATAAGGGAGCGGGGTTCCCTCACATCAGGGATCATCTCCACCTTATTGAGTTGTTCTCCTCCTCCTCCTCCTCCTCCTCCTCCTCCTCCTCCTCCTCCTCCTCCTCCTCCTCCTCCTACCTCCTCCTCCTCCTCCTCCTCCTCCTCCTCCTCCTCCAGCTGAAGAGCTTCTCCACGCGGGAGGCCATGATGCAGCGCACAGTGAGGGACGTGGAGGGAACGCTGGCCTTCGTCTCGGCCACCGGAACGCTCTTCCTCAAGGTCTCCCAGGGCTGGAAGGAGGTCCAGGTAAACACTGCCGACTAGCCTTAGAGATGAGATGAGATATGATGTGAGATATGATATAATATGAGATATGATATAAGCTATGGTATGATACGAGTTATGAGATGAGATATGGTATGGGATATGATAAGAGATGAGATGATATGAGGTATGATATGAGATATACAGTAATATGAGATATGAGGGGATATTATGTGAGATATGATTTAAGATATGGTATGATATGAGATATGATGTGAGATGTTGTGAGATATGATATGATATGAGAAAGGATATCATATATGATACGATGTAAGATATTATATATATGATCTGATGTGATCATTTTATATAATTTGAGGTATAATATGATATACAAAAATATATGATACATGATTTGATTTATGATATGGGATATGATATACAGCGGGAGATATAGTTTACAATATCAAATCATACATAATCAGAAACCATGTCCTGAACTACCGAACCTTAAGATTAAAGAACATCACATCAGTAAAAGCACCGTGGATACTGTTTAACACACACTGTAGTCAAATAGCATCCCTATCCATACCGCTGATGTTAGCACCGGTTAGCAGGGAGCTATGACCCCTGCACCGCGGCACGTTAGCGGTGCAGCGGTGATACGCACAATGGTGATACGCACAGCGGTCATAGGTGCAGCGGTGACACGTTTACCGTTCTGTTTCCCCTCCTCTCAGCTGGGGGGCATGGTCTACCTCTCCACTAACATCATCCCCCAGGACGAGGTAACGTCATTCTCTCCTAGCGCTTCATACACGGGTTTTCATCGATACACACCCTCTCCTAGCGCTTCATACACGGGTTAGCATCGATACACACTCCTAGCGCTTCATACACGGGTTATCATCGATACACACCCTCTCCTAGCGCTTCATACACGGGTTAGCATCGATACACACGCTCTCCTAGCGCTTCATACACGGGTTAGCATCGATACACACTCCTCCTGCTGATTGACCGTGTGTCCTGTTCTTCCCTAGCCCCGCCCGGCGTTCCAGACCAGAGGAGACACCATGGAGCGAGTACGCTCCGTCTCACAGAGGGTAGGTCCCACAGGCGCCCGGCACCCCCGTTAACGAGGGGACTGTGTTGTACAGAGGCGTTTGTACGTCCTAAAGGTGACATATTACACCACCAGGTGTGGGTGTGATTGGCCGTTACGAGCCGTTTGGAAAACCGGCCTCTTGTGACATCACAAGTGGGCGTGTCCACCTAGATGTGTGCTGGATAGGTCAGTCTACCAGCACACCCAGTGGACTGTAGCAAACGTTGCTCATCTATATATCTATATCTCCTTCATATATCTGGGTGGACACGCCCACTTGTGATGTCTCTATGGCACAGGGAAGGATTGATTAATTATTATAGGAATTAATTTACCGCACACACACCTGGTGGCATGACATGAGCCCTCTAATGAATGAATGATTTGAATTGTACAAAGTTGTTTGTATTTCTTGATGAAGTATTGATGGAGAAAAGGGGGGTACTATCTCCGTTAAAGGAGATTTTCCGGGACCACCACCGGCTCCCTGTAGTGACTCGCATCAAATTTAAGACGATGGTACTGGCATACAAGGCAGTCGATGGAACTGCCCCTGCCTACCTCCAAGCGTTGCTAAAGCCGTACACCCCAGCTCGATCCCTCCGCTCAGCTACCTCAGCTGGACTTCTGGTACCGCCATCGCTAAGAGCTAGCAAAGGTCGTTCAGCAAAGTCACAACTTTTCTCGGTTTTGGGACCTCAGTGGTGGAACGAGCTCCCTGCCGTTCTCGCAGGACCGCAGAGTCGCTCACTATCTTTCGAAAAAGATCAAGACTCACCTGTTCAGAGTCCACCCTCGACTGCATAGCCACCTCCCCCCTCCTCTGCCACCATTGTTAAACACTGTATTGTATTGTTTTGTGTTGTATTGTATTATAGTACTTAACTGTGTAGCAACTGCAGTAGCTGCTATCATTGCTGTAACGGGGAATTGGTTAGCCTAGCGATTGTTGTACTTGCACTTGTCTATGAACATCCTTTACTGTACCCGACAGCGATATATGTTGCACTTCTTATGACAAATGTACTTATTGTAAGTCGCTTTGGATAAAAGCGTCTGCTAAATGCCCTAAATGTAAATGTAAAGGAGGCAGTTGTAAAATAAAGGCGCATTAAGGCAATCATTCTGGGGCATTTAAAGTGGGTAAAAGTGTAAAGGTATACATTTGTTTTAAACAAGGGTTTAAGAGACAGTTAAATTGATTAAAAGGTAGGAATTGATTTGATGATCAATTGGATTAAAGCTAGGATTTTATTTGATAAAGGGTCTAAGAGATGATTACCTTGATTTAAGGAATAAATTGTGTTGTTTAGCTATAAACTAAATTTAAATGCCTCGTCAAAACCAATCTCTGTTGTTTATTATGTTCTCCTGTTTTCTTGTCTTTTATTTTTTGATGTCTTTAAATGATTACTCTGTAAGGCTCTTAGGTAAACGGCGGTTGTTTTTAAAGGGCTTAACAAATAAAATTGGATTGGATAAAAGATAGTTCAGCGTAGGTTAAAACGTGACAACAGTAGGATTAAGGTCCAACCGTTAACCTCCAAAGCAACGCATCGTCACCGCGCCAACCACCAACACCAGTCAGTCTAGCCCCTCCCTCGGAGGGTCAAGACTCTCGCCCCTCAGTGACCCCCCCCCCCCCCCCCCCCCCCTCTCCCCGTCCAGCTGACCCTGGTGGCGCTGAACCAGCCCCACTCGGGGGACATGATGGGCGTGGACGCGGCCGACCGCATGTGCTTCGAGCAGGCCAAGGCCATGGGGCTGCCGCCGCACTACCGGGCCTTCCTGTCGTCCGGGCACCAGGACCTGCTCCACGTGGTACACCCGCTGTCCCGCCACGCCACGCCTGTCACCAACCTCCGGGTAGGACAGCCCCCGCGGCCCCGGGGGGGCACTGAGGGTCCTCATGGGATGGGTCTAGACACACACTCGTAATGTGTAGAGAAACACGCACATAGGATTTGATGCACGCCTCCACGTCGACGCGGGAATCACACACACATAAACACACGTATACACACATACTACATAACGCACACCAACACCACACACTACAAGAACATATAACACATATACGCACACATATTCACACATATACACACACACACACAAACATACACGCACGCATACAAACAATACAATACAACCTCTATATAAATGCAGTCCATTTACAAACACACACACACGTATACACACACACACACACACACCTTGCCCTGTGTCATGTGACGTGTCGGTAGGTTATGTGATATAAGCTGATTTTATGATTTGAGGTGACGTGTGACGTGCATAATTTGACGCCATGTGATGTCGGGGGGTTGGAAATGTGTGTAAGTCATGGTGATGACTGTGTAATGTCGTGGGATTGTTCGTTGTGACATCGTGTGATGTGTGTGTGTGTGTGTGTGTCTCCAGGGTGATGTGATGTTCAGGAACTGGCACGCGGTGTTCAGTGGCGATGGAGCTCCCATCGACGCCAGGATACCCATCTACTCCTTCGATGGACGGGACG
>OLKM01000817.1:21795-29295 GCA_900291075.1 Melanogrammus aeglefinus
CTGCCCCACCCCCCCCCCCCCCCCAGGCCTCAGAAGAGTGTGTGGCACGGTTCGGCCACCAGGGGGCTTCGGGTGCAGGACAAGCACTGCGAGGCGTGGCGAGCCGACCACATGTCCGTCACGGGCCTGTCGTCCAACCTGCTGTCAGGGCGGCTGCTGGGCCAGCAGACGCGCAGCTGCTCCAACCAGTACATCGTCCTCTGCATCGAGACGCACAAGACATAGGCCCCGCCCCCATCTCTGCCCAGACCTTTCTGACTCCGCCTCCTCTCACCCAGACCTTTGTGACTCCACCCCCTTTCCCCTGGACCTTTCTGACTCCGCCCCCTCCTATCTAGACCTCTCTGACTCCGCCCCCTCCCGTCTAGACCTCTCTGACTCCGCCCCCTCCCATCTAGACCTCTCTGACTCCGCCCCCTCCCGTCTAGACCTCTCTGACTCCGCCCCCTCCCGTCTAGACCTCTCTGACTCCGCCCCCTCCCGTCTAGACCTCTCTGACTCCGCCCCCTCCCGTCTAGACCTCTCTGACTCCGCCCCCTCCCGTCTAGACCTCTCTGACTCCGCCCCCTCCCGTCTAGACCTCTCTCTGACTTCCGCCCCCTCCCGTTCTAGACCTCTCTCTGACTCCGCCCCTCCCGTTCTAGACCTCTCTGACTCCGCCCCCTCTCCGTCTAGACCTCTCTGACTCACGCCCCTCCCGTCTAGACCTCTCTGACTCCGGCCCCCTCCCGTCTAGACCCTCTCTGACTCCGCCCCCTCCCGTCTAAGACCTCTCTGACTCCGCCCTCCCGTCTAGACCTCTCTGACTCCGCCCCCTCCCGTCTAGACCTCTCTGACTCCGCCCCCTCCCGTCTAGACCTCTCTGACTCCGCCCCCTCCCGTCTAGACCTCTCTGACTCCGCCCCCTCCCGTCTATGCGTATGGGGTCTAATCCAGTTCGCAATTTAATCAGGAGCTCACTTCGAGTCGCCTCATTTGCAAAAGATACCATGAGGTTGGTGTTTCATGCGATCTAGTAATTAGATTAAACATATATAATTTATAAAAGTAAAGGTTTGAAGATTCCCGAGAAGGGTCCTGGATGTACGAATAACTGATTTACCAACGACTCTCAAGTCGTTTGCCGTCTGCCAATCCCCTGCGCTCCCTGGATCAGGGTGAGGCGGACTGGGATAAGTCGATACGTGTGGAAAGGATTCTCGGACCTACACATGTCGGGACTTCAACCACTGGTTGATTCCCACCCACCCAAACCTCGCTCTGCGAGTCCCGCCCCGTCCAGTCCCACCGGGAGGGCATTCATGGGCCCTTTGTGTCCGTGTGCCATGAGACCCAACACTTTGAGAATATGCACCTACCATTCATGACACCCGAGTCCCGTGTAGCCGGCCGCCCCTGTATTCTTTGTAGCTCCTGGATGTTATACTTTTCAAACTGTTTCAAGCTTTCTTCCCCTGCAGTGGGACAAACAGCAATGTCAACCAAAACCAATGGATCCATAACTGCTTGAAGAACTGCGTGTTCATCCACAAAGCGAAACATGGGCTGGTTTGGAATGGTGGATGATTTTTTACCTTCGTCCTTTTAACGTTAGGTTTAATAAACAAACAACACAAATCAAAGGGATTCACAGCGCCCCCTGTCTGTGGAAGGTGCACTCACTATTCCAATATTTACCACCTAATTTTGATGCACTGTATTTTATCTGTTTCTGTACTTTTTTCTTTTTTACAAATCTTTTTTTTCGAATGTTTTTTGTCCTTTTCTACTTCTAGTGATCTCGACCCTCAAGTACGTTTAACTATGTGGGATATTTAATTTAAGATTAAAGATTTATTTATGCCAAGACCACGATTAATGTTTAACCAGATTGATGACATCCACAATGTAATTTATCGTTTGTAACTGTTTGTTTTTTCATATCTTTTGTGAAATTTTGTCAAATTGATCCTTTGCGTTCTGCCTCTTTACTGCAATTGTTTTATGTAACACATTCCTAGAAGAAACAAAATCCAAAGGGAACCTTCCGAGCCATCAAATGTCATTTCACCCCAGCAATACCAAAGAACAAAACTATGACAATATTTACCTTTAAGGCAGAAGTATAAGAGTACATGTTTTTGTACAAAGATTGGTGCTTCATCAAGTAAAGTTGTTGTTTTTTGTAACCTGTTGTGTTGTGTATGTCTTTTCTCATAAATACAGCCCATATGCAATGGACAATTTTACTTATGTACTTTTAAATATTATGAGTGCACATAATCACAACAATGAACGCATTAGTCAATTCAAGAAACTTAAGTACTTCCCATCAAAAGGCAAAGCAATTACTGTTGCCATCCATTGTGTGTGTGTGTGTGTGTGTGTGTGTGTGTGTGTGTGTGTGCGTGTGCGTGTGTGTGAGTAGTTGTGTGTCTATGGGCGTGTCCTCATAAGTCATTGTCCAAAACGTCTCATTTTACAGTTCACAGTAATAAAAGGAACCTCTGGCTTAAAACCAAAACACAAAATAGCCTTCCCAACCCTGTCTCTAACCCCAGATTAACAGGAAAGGGTTTGAGGGGTTCCAACAACCAACACCCAACGCGTTGGGGAACTCGGCTGAAACAGGTGAGCTGGTTCATCCTTTCAGAGACGACGTTATGAATCTGGTGATTTAGAACAACAGTTCATAACCTCAGCTCTTCTCAAACTATCTACGGCAGAAAAGATTGGACTTTTTTGCATGTGCGGGTGCGTTATGCACATTTGTCACTGCTATTCACTGGGTGCATTGGCTTCTTTACTCTTTACTTTACTTTACTTATTTTCTGCAAAAATATATATTATTTAACCCCTGTTAAATAATACAACGGTTTACCCACCGTTAACCCACTGTTCGAACATCTGGACTCTGAAGCGATAACTGCATGTTAAGATAAAATGTGTTTTTTATCATTTATTGAGAAAGCGACAACAGAAGGCAAAGTAGCTGATTCAAACCACAAAATCAATCGAATCAAATAAGTGAACTTCCGTTTCCTGTCTGTAAATGGTTGATCCTTAGGTCACATAGCAGGAGAGGGGCTGTGGAAGGGAACGCCCAGACCTGTTCCATTTTAACGAAGAAGTGAAAACCCTCCACGCCAGGGGACGGGATCACTTTTTACTCAGGCCTAATGCCCCCTTTTCATAATAACAATAACTCTTTAGTTGCATAGTTCTAAGGATAATCGATAAAAAATGCACATAGGAAAAATCATGTATTTAAACTGTAACAATACGTTGCAGATTTAGGCACAACCGTATTTTGATCTACGTTTTAATCGTGGAATGGACTCGGACCGATCTAATCCCAGTAGCTCTGTCCTGCCCTCCCTGTCTATCGACAGGGAGGGCAGGACAGAGCTACTGGGATTAGATCGGCCATTTTCCGTGAACCAAAAGTCCCTGGTGGTTTCATTATGTCAGGGATGTACGTCATGTCAGACTGCTGGGAGCATAAAAGCGTGGCCTGACGGTGTGTTCTCCCGCTCTCTGAAGGAAGCATGACTCCCTGCTTCATCCTCCTGCTGGCGCTGCCTCTGGTGGGCTCTCAGTACTTGGGGTCTGGAAGCTGCCCCTCTCCCGATGTGAAGGCCAACTTCAGCATGGACCAGGTGATATGCCGCATGCGTGTGTGTCAGTGTGTGTGTCTGTCAGTGTGTGTGTGTGTGTCGGTGTGTGTGTACTGTATATATACATATGTATGTATATATGTATGTTTATATTTGTGTATATACTGTAGTTCCTAGGACGGTGGTACTCGATAATGGTAATACCGTCGATGAGTTCAGAAGACTCAGGGCCAAAGTGCTGCTCAAGTAACTTGGTCCGACAGATGGACCACTCTGTGCTCCACACCCAGACCCCCCATGTGTGAGTCTCTCTCTCTCTCTCTCTCTCTGTCTGTCTGTCTGTCTGTCTGTCTGTCTGTCTGTCTGTCTGTCTGTCTGTCTGTCTGTCTGTCTGTCTGTCTGTCTGTCTGTCTGTCTGTCTGTCTGTCTGTCTGTCTCTCTCTCTCTCTGTCTATCTCTCTCTCTCTCTCTCTCTCTCTCTCTCTCTCTCTCTCTCTCTCTCTCTCTCTCTCTCTCTCTCTCTCTCTCTCTCTCTCTCTCTCTCTTTCATGTACAATTGTGTATCCATTTTCACACTTTGCATTTGTGTGAAAATGAGTCCCCTGACTTGCAATTTGGTCTTTATTTATTTTGCCTCTCACTAAACCAGTAAAAAGATGATGAGAATGGAGGGTTTGATCTACGAAGGCAGGGAGGAGGCGGCCAAGATGGAGTTCCACATGAAAACAGAGTCTGAATTCTTGAATGCATGTATGGTGATGTATACAAAAATATTCCATCCTCTCATTGGTCTGTCTGTACATCTTCAACATTCACGCATTCTGTATTTATTTTTGAAAGTGCTAATAAAGCTAGACCCTCCTCCTCTTCCTCTTCCTCCTCCCTCTCCTTCTCTTCCTCATCCTCCTCCTCCTCGTCTTCCTCTTCCTCCTCCCTCTCTTTCTCTTCCTCATCCTCCTCCTCCTCGTCTTCCTCTTCCTCTTCCTCCTCCCTCTCCTTCTCCTCGTCTTCCTCTTGCTCCTCCCTTCCTTCTCTTCCTCATCCTCCTCCTCCTCGTCTTCGTCTTCCTCTTCCTCCTCCCTCTCCTTCTCCTCCTCATCCTCCTCCTCCTCGTCTTCCTCTTCCTCCTCCCTCTCCTTCTCTTCCTCATCCTCCTCCTCCTCGTCTTCCTCTTCCTCTTCCTCCTCCCTCTCCTTCTCCTCGTCTTCCTCTTCCTCTTCCTCCTCCCTCTCCTTCTCTTCCTCATCCTCCTCCTCCTCAGTGATGCCCATCTGGAAGATATGGGTGTTGGAGACAGACTACACCAACATGGCCGTGCTCTACACCTGCACGGACATCTTGGACATGGTCTACATTGAGACGGCTTGGATCATGTCCCGCGAGCGCACCCTGCCCAGCCGGATGGTGGGCGAGGCCCTGGACCTGTTGGCGGGCCAGGGCATCGAGGTCAGCCTCATGATCAAGGTGGACCAGACCGACTGCGACCCGCCGGTGTCGGAGTTGTCAGAGTCGTCGGAGGAGACGACTCCGAGTTAATCTCATCGCTTTGATCGGTTGCTCAAATCTTTAGGGAACTGATACTGGAATATATATATATATATAATATATAATATATTATATATATATATATATATATATATATATATATATATATATATATATATATATATATGTATGTATACTGTATATGTGGGAGAGAGTTCAAATAAATGATCATGAACCAATTATTTTGAGGGTTTTTTTTTATTGTTATTTTTGTTATCCATAGTTGCATGCTAGGTGGACACACACGCACGCACGCACGCACGCACGCACGCACGCACGCACGCACGCACGCACGCACGCACGCACGCACACACACACACACACACACACACACACACACACACACACACACACACACACACACACACACACACACACACACACACACACACACACACACACACACACACAGATGCCCTTCTAAGTGAGAAAACACAACACAGTGCCCTTGCAATACACAAAAAAAAAATACAGAAAATTCCTGCTGTACCGTCTCCTCTACAAAGTGCCTTATGGCCAAACTATCTCAAAGTCGGTGCCATGACGACGACAGACAAATACTTTGATACGATTTAAAGGTCTATCGTTTTCTTTTGCGTTTTTGTCATTGAGGTTTGGTTATACTTTCAATTGGATCATCTACAACATGATGTTAATCCTAATCAAGGATGAAGATGATTTTGTCATTCACGTCAGGGCGGGGGCCACAAGTCTTTCAGTAGGTGCCCTTCAAACAGCCAGTGCGCCACTGCACACACGCATACACACCCACTGAGAAGGAGGGGGCGTAGGGACACAGGACAAAACCCATCCCTGCATTCCAACACCCATACTGCCATGCTATTTAGTATGTCAGAAAAATACTTATGTCCCAATACATAGTGTGGAAAATGCAGTATTCCAAAAATACCAGGATGTGTGTGTGTGTGTGTGTGTGTGTGTGTGTGTGTGTGTGTGTGTGTGTGTGTGTGTGTGTGTGTGTGTGTGTGTGTGTGTGTGTGTGTGTGTGTGTGTGTGTGTGTGTGTGCGCGCGCGCGTGTGTGTATCCCTTCATGTAAAAATAAAAAGTATGAGATTTGGAACGCCGCCAGCGGCCAGTGGCCCGAGTTCCAAAACTTGTCTCGCAGAAAGGGGAGGATGTTGTCACGGAATGCACATATGACGGCACTTTCGCTAATTTCTGGCACAGCGCTGACTTGAGTGCGCACAGACACGCGTGCATCTTAAACACTTGCGCTCTGTTTGTTTGCAGCAGTAGCGTCAGCGTGCTGTGTCTTGGATAGCCTGCGAATAACGACCCTGACCCTTTCATTACGCCTGCCTCTCTTGGACGTTTCCTGACGGCTGGAGGTTGGTGAAAATATTAAAAAAACATGTTTGGTCTTTGCCATTTTGTGATTGTTTAGACTGTCAACATGCAGGTTGTTAGGCCGAGTTTGAATGCAAAATATATGATCCGTAAGCGGTGTTTTATGTAACATTTAAAATAACATTTTGTTATATTTTCTTTCTTTTTGATATCTTTTTTTCAAAAACATATGTTACACATTGTAGCTCTTACCGAGTTAATCCTGTAGTTCCCAGAATAATTTGATCTGCAACGCCATTATAAAAATAATAGCTAGTAATTATGCAACTAACACAAAAATCCACCTAGGTTAGGCCTACACATAGAACCCCAACTTGAAAACCCGAAAAACGAGTTGAGCAACACAGAGGTCGAAAAGAGAATTCCAAACCAAGATAACATGTCAAAGAGTTCAGATCCCTCACATATGTCGGTCCTTGCCCTGTCAAAAGCAGGGCTAAAGGTTGTCCAATGTTTTAAAATCATTTTCAAAATCTCTGTGTTGTGTTTTCTATGCGCGTTTGTAATGTGATGGTATTAATCATTAGCCTCTACATCTGACTGATGTGCTGTTATTTTGATGTTATGTAATGTTATGTATACTGAGTTTATGTAATCACGATTTCTCTTCCTCCTGGGCCTGTGAAGCTATGACGTCAGCAGCGTTTCTCCTCTTGCTGGTGCTGCCACTCGTCTCCTCCCAGTCCTACCACTGGGGCGCCTGCCCGGACCCTAAAATCCAGCCCAACTTTAACATCGAGAAGGTACGGACACAGACACACACACACACACACACACACATACTACATCTTAAATGTGTGAACTTAACAATAAGATGTTGAAGCGGCTTTGATTGCTAACTGTAACAGATGTGTAATCAAATATTTCCCTCCACTATTTTGGACCAAAAGCTGCATGATTACCGTAACGCATTAGCAGATTGATCGTGTTACTATAGAAAGCCGTGATATAAACGTTGTTGATGCTAAACGTGGGTGCGGCCCGCAGTAC
>OLKM01000817.1:34295-39393 GCA_900291075.1 Melanogrammus aeglefinus
GTGTGTGTGTGTGTGTGTGTGTGTGTGTGTGTGTGTGTGTGTGTGTGTGCGTAATAATATTTGAGGAAGAACTGGGTATTGCGGACTCCTCTGGGAGAGAGTTTTCCGGACTTTCAATCCCGTCTTTGTATACCGAAGGCAGCAGGGATACTGAGGAATGTTAAATATCTCTCTCCTCTCTCTACAGAGGCTAGAGTCATCGTACCAGAAGGAGGTACAGCCACTCTGAATCTAACTTCCACACTATCACTGACAAGTCTTACTAAATATATGATATCTAATGATGGACTATTATTTTTGTTGCCATGCATCAAAACATGAAATACTATTGTCGTAGTAGTACTAGTAGTAGAATTGTTATTGTAAGTGGTATAATAATACAAAATAAAAAAACTGCAGGGCCTATTTGCTAGCATCATTATGAATCATAAACTTATGAACACAATCCTTTGTGATTGTTACAACCCCTTTCTGTCTGTTTGCTCGTTTTTATCGATTTGGACCTAAAGTTCCGTACGACGAGCCCCCGGCGGTTCCCTATTGGCCCTACTCCACCTCCGACTTCTGGAACTACGTCGAGTATTTCAAGTCCATCGGCGCGCCTACGAGCAGATCAACGAGATGGCGCGCGCCTTCTTCGCGCACCAGCACCTCGGGGACACGCTGGGATACGAGACCAACGAGGGGCACGAGCACTGAGCACGGACCCCGAGCGCTGAGGACGGACCGGAGGTGGAGGGGAGGAGGAGGAGGAGGGGAGGGGAAGGGGCGGGGGGGACGCAACGACGACGTGGAAAGTTAACCTAACGGCTGTTATGGTCGGTTGTGATGTTTTTATTTGTAAAAATATATGTGTAATAATGTAAAAGTTTAAATATTAAAGTGAAGTAGATTTATCTTTATGAATCAAACGTAGGATATGAGTAGGAGGACTTCAATAAAAAGAGAAAAACAATGTATTACAATGTAATTAGCAAATACAACTATTGAAATAGTGGTTAGTTGAGCATTTCAATGTTTTCCAGTGTAATATAGGCCGATATGCAACGACATAAATAACATATATGTGTTACTTATCAAGCATAGATTAAAAATATATATGTCCCATAGTGTCATATGCATTATAAAATAAACCCTTTCTGTGGAATTTCATTTGTGGCTTTTTTTCAATGTGTTTTCTCCATAACTTTTCTATAGGCTACCTAATTTTTTTTAAAGAATTCGAACGATCTTATTGACTGGAGGACGGTTGAAAAAAAAAATAGGTATAGTAAAATAATGGGGAGGAGAAAAACTTGCGAAAAATATCTATAGGAAAATGGGGATAAATAAAAAAAAGAAAAAGAGAAAAATTAGGTATTGAATATGGGTGGGGAAAAAAATCGAGCAAGGAATAAAAAAGTGTTCTTTTGATCTTTTGAAAAAGAAGTACGAAAAATGGAGAGAATATAAAATCGAAAAAAAAGGAGCTATCGAAAAATTATGCGAGGGTCCGAATCCACCGCGGACCGGTCCTCTCAGCGCCGGGCTCCGGGATCCAGCCGGAGGTATTTGAGTGTTACACCCGACGGCGCCGCTTTGTTTATATCCTCTCTGACACTCTGACGGAATCAACTTACTCGACATAAACTAAACACAGTTAAACCGTATTCACACCGGATTAACTGGACGGCGCCATGAAGCCAGCGGTGGACGAGATGTTCCCTGAGGGCGCAGGGCCCTACGTCGACCTCGAAGAGGTGCGTTGATCTAAGGCTGGGCGATACAACTGAAGCTCTGAGATTAAATAAAAAATATCGTCTCTTAACAATTCAACCACATGTTGTCTGTATGTTGATCAACGTTGTATACTCCAAACGCGTGGTGGGTTCGGGTTTCCAAACAGACCTTTCACACATCAGGGTTAGTATTGGTGTAAAATGAACACTGAGTTCATCTCTGCACTGAGGGTCTAATAATGTCTGGGGGTCCACGGCCCCAAAGGCCTTCGAGGTGGTCTTTGGCTGTCCCATTAAACCCAGATGAAGACAGGAAAAGCCCACTTGTAAAATGACCGAGGCACTAGCAATGTGTGAGTCGCAGTGGACTGTCTCCAACACATCCAGTGAGTTAGGCCTGTGTAAGCAGCACACAGCCTTCTAGACACTAAAGTCTTCATTCAAAACGAATTGGATGCTGTCATTAGATGATGTCCATTTGATGTATTTGAACTGTATATATTTAGTGCAGGGTATATTCTATCTTGCCGAGGAGATGTTTTAATCTGCGTGCTGTACCTCTCTCCTGCAGGCGGGGGGCAGCAGCGGTCTGCTCATGGACCTCGCTGCCAATGAGAAGGCTGTGCACCTCGACTTCTTCAACGGTGAACCTCCTTTCTTTCTGTCTACTCTGCAACATCTGTTCCTCGCACATAGTCCCTGTTACTAGAGGGAGGAGCTGTGCATTAAAAAAAAATTACTCTTCTCATAGACATGGCAAACAATTACTACTAAACTATTTACATTATTACATAACCATTTAAATATTTGGGTACACTGTTAAAACCTGCGAGAGCCCAGAAGGTGTAACCCACGATTTTGTTAATGTGCAGTTCAGTTAAGGTTTAATTTAAGTTTGCTCAATTTAATTAATTTGTCCTAAATAATGATGTGTTGTGTAGTTTTTTGATATTTCTTTCTATTGCCTACATATGTCAACACCAGTCAAACCTTTTCTGAGTACTTACTCACCCATTAATGCTCCAAGCCAGGCCTGTAAACCCAAATATAACCAGCTCATGTTTAACCAGCACACACACACACGCACACGCGCACATGCCCCAACCCCTCGGTCATGCAAACTCATACACAAACAAACTTGTACTGTGTGTGTGTGTGTTTTTCCAGTCCTGCAGTGAAGCTAAGAGGCACTGCCGTTAATGACCCAGAAAAGAGCTGATCGGTCAAAAAAAGTAATGAAGAGGGAGGGAGAGAGAGAGAGAGAGATGTACAGAAAGGGAAGGGGAGAGGGTGGGGGAGACATGGCTGTACGTAGACAGATGGGTCGGTACTGGGTGAGAGAGAGACAGTGAGACAGCGCTAATGAGAGGGAGAGGGGTAGAGAGACATAGAAATGAGTAGGGAAAAGGAGAGAGAGCTAGGGGGAGAAAAAGGGAGAGGGGGGAGAAAAGGGGAGATAGAAATGAGTAGGGAAAAGGAGAGAGAGCTAGGGGGAGAAAAAAGGGAGAGGGGGGAGAAAAGGGGAGTTGGGAGACGAGGGAGGTACGGAGGTGTGTGTGTTTGAAGGGAGTTTTATTGGTGCTTTCAGCCCGAGACGCTGCGGGACACTTTGCCAGTCAGCCACTTTGACCACACTTTAAAAAAACGCATGCACGCGCACTGTCAGAGCTAAGGTACCCACGCACAGGGCATTGAGGCAGGCCATGGAGCGAGAGGAACCTGGCTCTGAACAAACAGGAGAGAACCGGGTGGCGAGACCAACAGGGCAGGTAGACGAGCAGGTTGGCAGGTAAAGGTGGAACAGAAGACCAAAGGTTAGACACCAGCAAAACACCAGGAATACACTCCACTAGAATCCTCTGTTGTCTGGCGGCATCACTGACATGGAAGGAAAACCAGACGACTTGGAGATGGGTCGAGGTGAAGCCAGGGTAGAAGCACTCCCAGGTGACAAGATGATTGACCACAGGTGTGGAGACCACACACACACACACACACACACACACACACACACACACACACACACACACACACACACACACACACACACACACACACACACACACACACACACACACACACACACACACCTACACTATAATCCCCGTACATCAATGCCTATAATCCTGTATTACTCATATCAAGTAACAGGCCACGGGTACGAGCTCAGAGGTTTCAGTGGAGCGTTTGATTCGTGCGTCGGGTCGACCAGCCCCCGCCCAGCCCCCACAGGTCACCACTGGCCCCTCTGGACTGCCCCCAACCCCGGGGGCCCGCTTCCCCCCCCCCCCCCCCCAGCCCCTTTCAATTCGCTTCCTGCCTCCGACAACGCCATGACGACCAGCGATAAACAAAGTTGAGAGAGAGGCAAACGGTTGATGGAGGGCTAGAAGTAAGACAGCGAGGAGGTCGGATTAGACAGGTTGTCTGCTTGCTTTTATTTAGTGTGAGGCGATATTTGGTTGGTCACTGTAGAGTTGAAGGCAGTCGGTCATCACTTAAGTGTTCGCACCGTTTCAAGGTTCAAAGATTCAAAGGTTTTTATCTGTCACGTACACATACAGGATATGCAGAGAAATGTTTGTGTGACAAACCCGGTACAATCTGTGCTCAAAAGAGTTTTAACAAATGAAATAAAGAACATTATAAATGTGTGTAAAACCGAAACTGGATAAACAGGGAGATCTACGTATTATGCGATATGGCCAGGGTTAAAGTGCAGGGGAAGGGAGGGGGGTTCCGGTATCACTAATTGACCGAGTTCAGGCCAATGATTGCCGGGGATTCCCAGTCGTTTATGGAGGTAAAATGAGAAGGTGTGGATTATGATGTTATGGTATTAATGTTGGTCATTTATATCTCTGTCTTGTTGCTTTAGAAGTAGCTTGCCGTGTTTGGCATAGGGCTGCCTACAAACACTGATGTTTTACTGATCTTTGAGTTTTGTTTTTTGTTTTCTTCTGTGGTGTCTGTCGTGTACTCTCCTGTGTGTGTGTGGGTGTGGGTGTGTGTCGTATTCTGCTCACGTCTGCAGACTTCGAAGACCTGTTCGATGATGAGGACCTACAGTGATGACGCCATCGGAAAAGCACCTCGGACTCCGGCCTGTGTGTGTTTGTGTGCATGCACGACACGTGTGTGTGTGTGTCGTGCATTTTGTGTCTGTGTTTATGTGTGCTTTCAGAACTATGAAACAAAGCGACAATTATCCAAGCCTCCTTGTTCGCAACTTTGCTGAAATAAAGATTCATTTTTTCTAATATTTTGGTATTTTTCAAATTTCTTTATTCCTAGAGGAAGAGCAGAGAGAGTTGTTGAATTCTGGAGATCCCACACATTCCGGCTCGGGAGCAAATTATGAGTATGCTTCATGTCGTTTT
>OLKM01000817.1:39418-79418 GCA_900291075.1 Melanogrammus aeglefinus
AGATCCCACACATTCCGGCTCGGGAGCAAATTATGAGTATGCTTCATGTCGTTTTCGTGTTCGAATCCGCTCCTCCGTCGGGACAGGATTGCAGGTTAGCCGTAGCGGCGGCGCAACACCTGTTAGCTGAATGTAATTATATACACACACACACACACACACACACACACACACACACACACACACACACACATGGAGCATGCTGACCGCTTAGTGTTTCGCTTGGGCAGGACACGGCAGGAGAATGTGCCGAGCCGACAAAGGCGTATAAAAGATACGGCAGAGATAATGGGTGTTGACATCTGGAGACGCCGGTTGTGGTCTGATCAGAAACCCCCTGTCCCGGTCAACAGCCACAGGGGAGGAATCAACTCTTTTCCAGCCATGGACCAGGCAGCTTTCATGTGTTTTTGTCCCATGTGTTTTTCATGGGGGGGCCTTAACTGCTCCTGAGTGGTTATGTTTATTATCCTCGTCAAAACAAAATCTGTATCATTGTATCACTGTACACCCTTGTTCTTGTTGTCAAGTTTCAACTGCTGGCTACCCTTTAACTTCAATAACAGTAAAATAATACATCATTATTATATAGGTAAGGAAAATTACCCTTTCCATAACTTTTGGGTCATCAAGGATCCGTAAAAATGCCCAAATTTACACACATCTGTTACGGAAATTGGTAAAGCTGACAGATTTACCCCCATACCAGGCAACAGCGGGCCCAGCTGATTTACATTTACTAGAAGCAGGCAGGAAATGCTTAGGAGAAAAGTGCAGTGTGTGTGTGTGTGTGTGTGTGTTTGTGTGTGTGTGTCTGTGTCTGTGTGTCTGTGTCTGTGTGTGTGAGAGTGTTGGGGGGACCTTATCCAGTAATTGGATATTGGTTTCTTAATGTGTTGTGCATTAAATCCAGAGTGTGGTTACCTATGGTTCCAGTAAGGTTTAAAATAAAAAACAAATGCAAAAATACAATACAACCACAGCAGTTTTCCACCTTAACCAGCAGTTTATTATAATTAAAGGACAAATTCTCTAAATTCTATTATTCGCGTTAAATAATTATCAAATACACCTTGAACTTGCTTTCATATATTGATAACCGTCCTAGTACTCCTACCTTCTACTTATACTATTGTTAAAATAACTACTATCATTAATCAGGAGACAGAAGCAGTGAAACGTTGATGGATTTGGAGCTGGCTCCGAAGTGCGCGCGCGCGCGCGCGCGTGCGTGCGTGCGTGCGTGCTTGCGTGCGTGCGTGCGTGCGTGCGTGCGTGCGTGCGTGCGTGCGTGCGTGCGTGCGTGCGTGCGTGCGGGTGCGTGCGTAGTGGGTGGGGTGGGTGGGTGGTGGTGGTGTTGTGTGTGGCTGAAGATACTGGCAAGCCTGAACACAGTTTAACTGTGGAGGGAACTGTAGTTTATGAAATTCCTCCATGTGTAGACCAGCTGTCACTGTGTGTGTCTGTCTTGTGTGTATGTGTAGACCAGCTGTCACTGTGTGTGTCTGTCTTGTGTGTGTGTGTGTGTGTGTGTGTGTGTGTGTGTGTGTGTGTGTGTGTGTGTTTTGACAGTACGAGTGTTCCCCTTCATTAGTTCCTTCTGTTTTTCTTTCTCTTCTCATCCTTTATTTATTGTGTGTGTGTGTGTGTGTGTGTGTGTGTGTGTGTGTGTGTGTGTGTGTGTGTGTGTGTGTGTGTGTGTCCTGTAGTTTAGAATTCCTTGATGTGTGACCAGCTTCACTGTGCTGGTGTGCTGTCTAGGTGTGTGTTTTGCTGCCTGCGTGTGAGTGTGTGTGTATGCGTCAGTACGAGTGTCTCATGTAGTTCCTTCTGTTTTTCTTTCTCTTCTCATCCTTTATTTATTGTGTGTGTGTGTGTGTGTGTGTGTGTGTGTGTGTGTGTGTGTGTGTGTGTGTGTGTGTGTGTGTGTGTGTGTGTGTGTGTGTGAGTGTGTGGAGGATTAACCGTCAGCCAATCACAACGTGAGTCACATGTGGGGGGGATCTTTAACTTTAGATTTCTCCTCACCCCTCTCTTCCTCTTTCTTCTCTCTCTCCACGTCTCCATCTCTCTGCTCGGCCCCTCCCACCTTCCTTCTCTTCCTGGCGTTAATTACGGAGCTCCTAATTGGTCAAAGTCTTTCCTTTTAAGACTCATCCACCAATAGCATTCCACGTTAGGACGCCCCTTGGTTTTCGCACAGGAGATCAAAATGAGTGTGCTGTTCTGTGTTGTGTGGTGTGTGTGTGTGTGTGTGTGTTGTGTGTGTGTGTGTGTGTGTGTGTGTGTGTGTGTGTGTGTGTGTGTGTGTGTGTGTGTGTGTGTGTGTGTGTGTGTGTGTGTGTGTGTGTGTTAGCTGTAATGAACGGTGTGCGTGTTGCGTGTGCATGTGTGCGTGTTGGATGACGCGTCTGGTTTAAAACCTGCGCTGGCTCCCCCTGGCCGGGCAGACAGTCAGAAGACCATCTCCAGGAACGGGTCTCTCCTCCCAAACACAACACGTCCCGTTCCTACCAGGGTGGAGCAGGACCCCCCCCCCCCCGTCCTGCGTTGATCCTCAGAAACGTCCCGCCAACGCCAACGCCCTCTGGACCCACGGAGCGCTGAACACAGGTAAGAGATGCTCCGCTCAGAGCTGGAGGCGGCTGACACCTAACCCACCACTGACGTTAAGCGGGTCATGCCGATGGATGAAGGTCCTTAGAGAGCAGATTTTGGGGTAAGGGCTTCTTGCTCCGCAATGACTGCAGGTAGAGTCCTGACCTCGAGGTTACGGTCATGAGTCTTTACCCTTAGGTACTTAGGTACCTTGAGGTACCTAAGTACCCCTAATGTGCGCCTGCGGGAGTCCTTGAGCAAGATGCAGAAACCCTGACCTGTTCCTTAATGAAATGTGTCTGAAGATATTTCCTGAAAGTGGCTTCGGCTGTTAGAAGGACTACATAATAGCTGTAGATGGGATCGACCCCAGAACCTTTGTGGTGGGAGTCCAACACCCTGACGCCTGCCCGTGCCCCAGGCTGTATGAACTGCACTTGGGAGGTGGGAGCTTGGGTCAATTTCAGGGACTCGCCGGGCTCTCAAGTTCAGGTTGAAGTACGGTTGGAATACGTGCGACACCTGGTGCTTTGTTAGGACGGAGCCGTGGACCCAGAGCATGTCGCTGGATGCTCGTCAAACCCTCTGGTCCTTCCAAAGCTTCTGCCGACCTCATTAGACTCTGAGGCTTTAACCGGGAGATAATGAGACCAAAGCAACCGAATGCAGATAAGTTCTGCATCCCATTTCAGGGAACTCGTGGATTGTTGACGATTATCGGTTATACATTTATTTGCATTCTTTCAAAAAAGGCGCCTTCTTGATCAATCTTGATCAGTTTGTCAGTATAAGATCTGATCTGTTCATTCTAACTCCATTATCTAATTCTACCTGATGAAGTACTGCTGTGCTACCTCAGAAACGACAGGGTGTTTTTGACTTCTCTATCGCTGTTGACGGGTCTGTTCAATGGTGTGTGTGTGTGTGTGTGTGTGTTCCTGCAGGAGAAGGAGGAGGTGAAGCCATGGCTGGAAGGAGGAGAATGTCTGTCTCCTGCATGTTCCTCACAGGCCTGGTCGCAGTGCTGCTGATGCCTGGTGAGTACACACATACATATACACACACACACACACACACACACACACACACACACACACACACACACACACACACACACACACACACACACACACACACACACACACACACACACACACACACACACACACACACACACAAACGCATGCATATACAGACACACGTATAAGCACACACGAACGCACATAGACATGGCATGCACGCATACACACACAAACACATATATACTGGCACACATGTACACACTGGCACGTACACACACACACACACACACAACCACACACACACACACACACACACACACACACACACACACACACACACACACACACACACACACACACACACACACACACACACACACACACACACACACACACACACACACACACACACACACAGAAGCACCTTTAAGACGTACATGCACACATTTGTTTTTATGTTCCCTGTCCTGCAGTAAGGCTTACTGACACGAATGTTGTTGACCCAGAAGAAAACGTCATGTGCAATAGATCACAGTAAATGATGTTGAACATTTTGTAGCTGCACTATGAACTTGTCATAGACAAACTGCCATTTGTGTCATGAAATGTATTTATCACGTTATTATTACCTGAGAAATTTCTGTATACAGTAGATATATGTCAAATTAGAGACAATTTCACAAACTTCAACAGAATCAATATTTCAAAAGTGGCAAGTACAAAGTGTCTTTGCCTCTTTGTTGTTATACCACCTAAGGTGTCTTCTTTGTGTCAAGATTCAAGATGCGTTTCGGTACGATTTCAAACTCTTTGAGTTCTCCTCTAAAACAGTTGTAAAAGTTCGGAACATGAATCGAATGCCTGTCAAGGTTGAAATCTGGTTGGCTGATATTGTTTTGGGCAGGAGGTGACTGAGATGATAACTCACGACGGGAGGCCAAATTGTCGTTAGAATTCATCTCCCCTCCCGCTGGCTTTCAGCTTGATCTTGTCATCACTTGACATATAAAGGCTTGTGTGTGCGCAAGCTTGTGTGAGTGTGTGTGTGTGTATTGTGTGTGAGATCCGTAGGGAAAGCCATTATAGGGAAAACTTCTCTGTGTGTTTCTAATAAGGAGAAACACAATAAAAGACTGTTTTTAAAGAAATGGCCTGTTTCCTGGTTACAGATGGGGGGGGGCAGCAGTAAAGACAGAGGGGGAGGAAGAGGTGGGAATTACAGGAGGGGGGGGGAGGAGGGGGGAGGAGGGGGGAGGAGGGTAAACCCTGAGCCTTAACTCAGCGCTTCTGGTCTTGTAAAAGATTATAACCTGTCAGCAACACTCCCCCATCTCCTCCCCCCCCCCCCCCCCCCCCCCCCCCCCCCACACACACACTGCTTCCAGATGTGTCTGATGATACAGGCATGTTAAAAAACATCCAGCGGACAGTAGGACGACTCCACCTCCTCACCTCTACTCTCTCTCTCTCTCTCTCTCTCTCTCTCTCTCTCTCTCTCTCTCCTCTCTCTCTCTCTCTCCCTCTCTCTCCTCTCTCTCTCTCTCTCTCTCCTCTCTCTCTCTCTCTCTCATCTCTCTTCTCTCCTCCCTCTCCCTCTCTTCTCCTCTCTCATTCTCTCTGTCTCTCTCTCCCGCTCGCGCTCGCTCTCTCTCTCTCTCTCTCTCTCTCTCTCTCTCTCTCTCTCTCTCTCTCTCTCTCTCTCTCTCTCTCTCTCTCTCTCTCTCTCTCTCTCTCTCTCTCTCTCTCTCTCTCTCTCTCTCTCTCTCTCTCTCCTCTCTCTCTCTCTCTCTCTCTCTCTCTCTCTCTCTCTCTCTCTCTAATTTCAATTAAATTCAAAAAAGATATATTGACATGAAGAATTAGGAGGGCAAAGTATAAAATGTTAAATATAAAATATACATACATCAAATATTACAATATTAAATCCTCAATATATAAAAAGTAAAATGTGGAATACTATAAAAATTCCAGCATCGCCTATAAACAGTCACAAATCTCTCTCCCTCCTTCCTCCCTCTCTCTCTGTTTGAAACAGACACTTTTACTGTGGTCATTAATGCTCCATGCTCAACCTTCACGATGGGGTTAACACTTTACACAAGCCTCTCACGCTCCTGCTGTCTCTCTCTGCCTCCCCGATCCCTCTCCTGTTTCCACTCTATTTCTCTGAGTCTCCCTTTCCTCACTTCATCCCCTCTCCCCCCCTCCCTCCCCCCTCCCCTCCCTCCCTCCCTCCTCCCTCCCTCCCTCCCTCCCTCCCTCCCCCCCTCCCTCATCCTCTCCTCTCCTTTCTTTCCCCCCTTCTTCCTTATTTACTAGAAGATAAATCATCCTTTTGTTTTGTACTGAAAACTTTGGAGTCTTGCGACCTGACGATTCTTCAAACACCTCATTGCTGTTTTCTCACATCTCCCCCCCCCCCCCCCAACCCACCTTCACCTGCAAAGTATGCGCAGCTTTCCCCCCCCTGTGTTGATGAAAGGATCAGAGATGAATCTGTTGCCCTACTGGGGACACAGGGTTGAACTGTGTGTGGGGTAGTGTGTGTCTGTGTGTGCATGTTTGTGTGTGTTCGTGTGCGAACCTAGACAACCCTGAAACACACATATCCATCCATCAAAGTCCTCCGTCCCCACACTCAGACACACAACGAATAGCATCATCTATCCCTTCATCCGCACGCAAAACATCACCGGCTCACTCACCCTCTCACTCACCCCCTCACCCTCCCACAGACCTGGTACACGAGGGGCCCCTGAGCTCCCCAGGAACACTGCTCAGCGCGGAGTTCCCCAATAAAAGTACAAAGGGCCTTAGAAGTCTGTCGCTCTGGGCTAGCCCCATTACCCTGCCAATTACACTACCTGTGTGTGTGTGTGTGTGTGTGTGTGTGTGTGTGTGTGTGTGTGTGTGTGTGTGTGTGTGTGTGTGTGTGTGTGTGTGTGTGTGTGTGTGTGTGTGTGTGTGTGTGTGTGTGTGTGTGTGGGGCAGAGAGTCGGGTCCTTGATGTTTTTATTAAAACCTTGTTTTTTATGACACATTTTCAAAAATGTGTTTGTAATTATTTGTAATTATAAGTCGTTAGCTCCATAAAACGTGTACATTATTCCATGACGGGACATATTGTGTGAGTATTGATTTATTCGGTTGATTTTCATGGTTATGTTTGCTTTGTCCTTTCAGATTTATCGTCCGCAGGGCCTATTGGAACCAAGACCAAGAGAGAAGGTAAATATATATATTATATATAAATATGTTTTATTATAACTAACATGAGGGTGTCTGTGTGGGTGTCTGTGCATGTAAAACCTACTGCACGAACTGCTGGAGAAACATTATCATATTATAATGACATGTCATGCACTCCCACTTAAGAGTGTTGTTGTCGCAAGTGGATCTCTCCCCATAAATGCTATACAAATACAAACGACCTGGTGTGTGTCGTTGTGTGTGTATGTGTGTGTGCGTGCGTGTGCGTGTGTGTGTGTGTGTGTGCGTGCGTGTGCGTGCGTGTGCGTGTGTGTGTGTGGTGTGGTGTGTGTGTGTGTGCGTGTGTGGTGCGTGCGTGTGCGTGGTGCGTGTGTGTGTGTGGTGTGTGTGCGTGCGTGTGCGTGTGTGTGCGTGCGCGTGCGTGCGTGTGCGTGTGTGTGTGTGTGTGCGTGCGTGTGTGTGTGTGTGTGTGTGTGTGTGTGTGTGTGTGTGTGTGTGCGTGTGTGTGTGTGCGTGTGTGTCCCAGCGGGAGCTAGTCTCCAGCAGAGGGCAGCAGAGCAGGCCTCCAGCAGACAGCTGGTGAGGAACAGGAGGAACATCAGCTGGTACAAGCAGCACGCCGACTTCTGGAGCTGGTACAAGTACTTCACCGACAACGGGAACCAGGAGGCGGTGAGGCTACTCATGTGCACGCACACACACACACACACACACACACAGACACACAAACTAGAACATGCACTCAAATACAGAAATACTGACCTGCATGCACACTTAATAATCACACAAGCTCACATACACATGCATACATGCACACATTTGAACCTGAACACACACGCGCACACACACACACACACACACACACACACACACACACACACACACACACACACACACACACACACACACACACACACACACACACACACACACACACACACACACACACACACACACACACACACACACACACACACACACACACACACACACACACACACACACACACACACACACACACTCGCCTGAGGACCTACCCACTGTTTTTGCTCTTTGATCCTGATGAAAGTCCTCAACCCAGGGGTTCTCAATGTTTTGACAGCTGAGGGCCAATTTAGGAACCCAAAATTTGACTGGCAGCATCCCAGTGGTGTAAAAAAACATTGCACGTGGACCCCTGGGAGTGAGGTCAAGGGAGGTCTAAAACACAAAAACTGAGGTTCATCCTACAGTCGGATTAAAACTAACAAATGTAAAAGGATTTAATTGAAAGCTAGAGAGCGTCAACGTTTCACTTTATATAGATTAGATAGATTTCTTTGGGTTTAAATTAATGTTTATATTATAATAATAAAAAAAAGATACCTTACATTTGTATGTCATTGCGGGCCGCCAGGAATGATTCTAGCCACACTTTAAGAACCAATGCCTCAAGCCCTTTTGCTACCTGCTGGTTTCACCCTCCACCCTCCCCCTTCCCCCCTCCCTCCCCTCCCCCCTCCCCCTCCACCCTCCCCCCCCCCCTTTCAGGTGCAAGAGCTGGACCGGATCTACCTGGCTTACCTGCAGAACAAGAACCGCGCCGAGGGCCGCCGGTCCTACAAGGCCTACCTCAGCCACCTGGGGGACATCTACAAGTCCTGCGCGGATTCCGAGGACCCCAAGTGCGTGGCGACCCACACCACGCGGCCCACCCCCGAGCCCCCCAAGCCGGCCCCTGTCAAGACCTGCGACCCAACCAAGGACGCCCACTGCCTGTATGCCGCGCTGCTGCAGGGCAAGAGCCCCTATCTGCCCCTGGTGCTGCCCGCCGCCAAGACCCCCGCCAAGGCCCCCGCCCCGGTCTACGCCCGCGGCCCCGCGCCCGCCAAGAACCCCCAGTCCGGGTACTACTACTACTCCCCGTCCGTGCAGCCCTTCCTGACTGAGGTACGCCCCCCCCCCCCCCCCCCAACCACCCCGTCTGGTTTACTGCCTGGCATTGGTGGTACAGTACTGTAGATGTCCTTCCTGCTTATGCGAGGCCTTTGTGTTTGAAGGCTTCGGTCCAGGAATCTCTGCCTTGCTTTGAGGTAGGGGTTTAGTTTATCGCTGATTTTAGTCTCTGACACTCTGGTTCTAAACTCAGAAGGTACTGGGTTCGATCCCCCATGGTCCACAGTAGAAACGAGGGCAAGATGCCTTACCCCGCCCCGCTCCTAAATGATAATGCAACTAAACATCGTCGTCATTTCATTGGATGATTAATCGAAGATTCGATATGACAATTATCACTGCACTTGGGTTCAAAGCCACACCATCCTTGCTAGGACATGCTTAAGCAAGTAAATAAATGATAGCAATTAAAATAATGAACTCATCTCATGGCCTGGCTACCAATAGGCCTTCCTGGTGGGTGTCATGCTAGGCTGATACGCCTAGCCTCGCTCGCGTTAGCCCTGCGATTGGCGCTGTCACACCAAAATTTTACCGGGGCGAAAATTGTACCGCCTACGTAATCCGGGTTCAAAACATAACATCACCGTTCGATGCGATTGTCCGTTGCCAGGCAGGTTTCAAAAACATTCGCGCTTATGTTGGCAAAGACGAAATAACATAATACAGATAACACCTGTTTTTACTTTATATTTGTATTGTGTTGAATTTAGCTAGTGCTTAAAGTGTGTCATATTCTAGCTAGCTTGTGTTAATACACTCGATTAAACAATTAAATACAATACAAATTTAAACTTAGCAACGCTAATAAATGTAATTTGTAAAAGAAGTGTTATCTGTTCAATTTTATTTCGTCTCGTGAGGCTCAATCAATGAATGCGAATGTTCGCGAATGTTCATGAACCTTCCTGCGTCATCGTTCGACACGATCGTCCGTTGCAAGGCAACGTTGCCACGTTGCCAGGCAGGTTTGGAATTTTCAAACGCAGATTACGCCGGCGGTACAATTTTGATAGCCTGACAGCGCCTTGCTCACTTCCTCCTCGGCCCCGCCCCCTCACAGGAGCAGAAGGCGGAGCTTCTGCGCATCTGCTCTCCGGAGGACGTGGAGTGCCTGCAGTACCACCTCAAGGCCGCCTTCGGGTACAAGCCCGCCGCCGGACCCCTGCCCTCCTACGCCCACCTGGGCTGCGACCCCAAGAAAGACCCCGGCTGCCAGCCCCAGCTGGTGCAGAAGGCGCCCTCCGGGGTCTACCTGAAGTACCCCAACTGTGACCCCCTCCGGGACCCCCGATGCGCCTACGAAGCCGCCCTCTCGGTAGGAGCATTTATTACATTACATTACATTACATTTTATTTGTATAGTCTTTACACAGGTACAGTCTCAAAGGGCGTAATAGGAGATACATTTATTTATTTTTCTCGGTAGGAGCGTTACTCTGATTGTTCTTCAGTGATATCCATATTGTTTTGTGTTATTATTTAAGGGCAAGTTTGTCGGTAAGAGCTTTCAATTTAATTCAGTTTAATTTTATTTGTATAGCCCATAATCTCAGGTGCAGTCTAAAAGGGCGTAACAGGAGATATATTTATGTCACATTTATGAAGAAACTCCCTACTCTGCTTTGTACTCTTGTTGTTCTTCAGTGTTATCCATATTATGTTTGTGTTATTATTTAAGGGCAGGGTCGTATAGTCATCAAGGTGTGTGAGGCCGAGCCCAAAGAGGGATTCTATTCAAGTTGAGCGAGATGAACAGCCCCCTAATGGGGCTAATAATGACTAAAGTGAACTTTAGTAAGACAAAAATATTAGTCTTAGGTCAGATTGGATTTAGCCTTCTGAGATCATCCAGATTTTGCGAGTTCAGAATCTTGTGTAGCAAAACGTGAGGCTTGCTGCCTCACGTTTTCGCTTCTTCTTTTAATTCTCTAGTAAGTCATTTGCAAGATTACTCAATCTAGACTGTGTTGTAAGAAATGAAGAGTAATCAAAGGCTAAGAGTAATCAAAGGCCCAACTAATTACTGAAATCACGCAAACCGCACCGGAACACGGCAAAATGTCGGCTAATGTGTTTTCCTCTGTTGATTGCATTTATCGATCGCTAACTCACTAGCTTGTCGCCGTCCTTGCGGCTAACCTTTTCTGCGGTCCCGTCCCATCCAGGCGCCCCGTGCTCCCAACCCTCCCGCCCGCGCCGGCCCTGGGTCCTGCAACCCCCTTATGGAGGAGGGCTGCAACCCCCTCACCGCCACCAAGTTCGCCAGCGCGCCGGAGACTTACCAGGGCGAGCAGCAGGAGGAGGCCGCCTCCGCTGCCGCCATCCGCGCCCCCCCGGCGGAGCAGCGCAGCGACCCCTACGCCATGTTCAGGGACGCCTTCGCCCATGCGCACGCCAACAGAGCCCCCGACCCATACGCCATGTACCGTCAGGCTAGTGGCCAGGCTGCCGCGGCGCAGGCTAACGACCCCTACGCCATGTACCGCCGGGCGTCCGCTCAGGCTAACGATCCTTATGCTATGTACCGTCAGGCTGGCGCCCAAGACAACGACCCGTACGCGATGTACCGCGGCCAGGCCCCAACCCAGGCCCCGGCTAACGACCCCTACGCCATGTACCGCCAAGCTAGCGCTGCCTCACAAGAGAGAACGAGACGCCATGCTCATGGTACCGCCAGGCTTCTGCGCAAGACAACGACCCGTACGCGATGTACCGCGGCCAGGCCCCATCCCGCCCACCCGCTAACGGACCCTATGGCTCATGCTGCGCAAGCTCATGTCTCAAGCCCAGTCCAATGACCCCCATGCCCCGCGCATGGGCGCCGCCGCCCCGGAGGCCAATGACCCCTTCGCCGCTCTCCGCGAGGCGTCTCGCCGCGCCCAGGGCCCGTACGGCGCCCGGCAGAGCGCCCCCGGCCAGCCGGAGCAGCAGCAGCACCCCCTGGGGCCCCCCGGGAAGACCAAGGAGGGCTACGACTGCTACATCGGCTACGACCGCGAGTGGCCTAGCTGCAGGTGAGAACCGCCGAGCCGCGCGCCGGCCCTGGGCCCCGCCCCCACCCGGCCGAGCCCTACGAGCCCCACCTCAACGCCGACGGCTCCCTAACGGTTGTCTATGGGATCCAGCAACCCCCGACTGCGACCCCAGATCGACGGACTGCCACTGCCTCGCTCCGGCTTCGAGCCGCGGCAGGAGGCGGAGCCTGAGGCCCAGCCGGAGGGGACGCAGCACGCGGAGGAGGAGGACAGCTACCGCCAGGGGGCGACAGAGAGCGAGCTGGAGCCCTACCAGAGCGGGCAGGAGGAGCCCTACATGCCCTACCCCCAGCAGCAGCCCCCCCAGGGCATGCCCAACTTCCAGGACATGTTGAGGGGCTACGGCGACCAGTTTGCCGAGCGCGGAGACCACCGGGCATACGCAGACGACTACCGCCAGAAATAAACAAACACGCACGGTATGTTTTAAAGGATTGGACACAAAAGCACAAGCTGTCCCCGTACGTACTGTAGCTTAGCATGTGCCTGACGTAAGCCTCATGGATTGGACGCGTCTATCGCCGTCCATACTGACCGGATTTGGGACACAGGGAAGAGTGGATAGACTAGGGAGTCTGAGCGAAACACACACCGCTACGTCGTACTCGATACATCGTATGCAACAAGCAAACGTGTACAGATGCAAGAATTCGGTGCTAAACAGAAAGGAACATTCAAGAACATACAAACATGAATGTGTACACAACACTCGACGCAATTCACTCTAATGCACCTGACAGGCGTGCATACATGTACATACGCCTGTCGTCTGAAGACTCCTCAAGCAATGCTTCAAACTCATTCTTCTTCCTCCGCTGGAATATAGGCTATAGTAAGCCCGCAATCACCCTCAGCTTCACTCTTCAGTAAAAAAAAAGTGTTTGTAGTTATAGATCGATGATGAAATTACTTAATGATGTTTTGTTTGTATTGTTTTTTCCACTTTGAATGTTTTAATAAAAGCTTTAGACAATGGTTTTCCTTCTCATTTCATGCGGATGCGCCTTGCTTTGCAAGATCTTTTTCACACATAACTGATGGATATGAACGCAATCTGAGGAAGGCCGAGCTCTCTGAGTGGCCAACGACGTGCTCGTCGACGTAGGTCGGCATTGGTCGCCGTCGTAGGTCGCATTGGTCGCGTCGAGGTCCGCATTGGGTCACGTCGGTCTCTGTCGTCGCTGTGTTGTCGCTAGGTTCTGCGGCCGCTTTCAGCCACTGTGGTGTGCGCTGGCTGGCTCGGGTCGCTCAAGAGTTTATGTGGCGCGGTCCTTAATCAGTTAATTTGCATTATTAACGTGGTGTGGGGGTGTATTCTAGTTGTTTTTTTATATATCTCTATTATATATTCTCTCTCTCTATCTCTATATATATCTCATGCTCTCTGGCGCAGCTCCTGGTGCAGCGTCTTTATTGCCAAACATTATTTTTATAACTTGAAGTTATGGTCTACAGTTTGAAAATGATAATCATGTCCTTATCAGTCATTCAATTAAAAATGTATTATCGTAATTTTGGGCCGTATTCAGAAATAATGTATTATAAGTATATATACTGTGTTAATCTTTGTTTTCTTAAATGTTCATTTAAGTCCTCAATTATAGTATATTTAGTGTTACATCAAAGCACTTTAGAGTGATATATTTAGTTTGTAATTTGGGCGTATCTGAAATTAAGGTATTTTAGATATATAATATAAGCCTATGTTTATGTTAAATGTCATTAAAAGACTAATAAGTATGTTAGAAAGTCTTTCATCAATAGAATCGATAAATGATTTTTATCGGATCCGTCAATCAAAAAACATAAGGGTGAGACACTGTCGTTGAATTATCAAATCAAACAATGTCGATATTATCAAATACAAACATAAAGGTTCCTTCCGTCATTTCTTATCAATGAAAAAATGGGAACAAATACCTGTCATTTTCATCAAAATAAAACCATAAGGGGTACACTGTCTATATTTTTATCAAATAAACATAAGTAACCAACTGTCTTTCATGCAAAATAAAAACATAAGGGGTAACACGTCGTTTTTTAATCAAATAAAACATAAGGGGTACGCTTCGTATTTTATCGCAAATCAACAGTCAATTATCAAATAAATATAAAGGTAACACAGTCGTTTTATTAAGAAACATTAAGGCGTAACACTGCCGTAATGTTATCTAAAATAAAACATAAGGGTAACAGGGCGTTTTTTATCAAATAAACAACAAAGGGTAACACATCGAGCATAAAGTAACACTGTCGTTGTTATGAAATCAAAAAATGTTGATATTCATCAAATAAAACATAAGGGGACGTCATTTCTATCAATAAAAAAATGGGTAAACACTCGCGATATTTACGAATAAAAACATAAGGTGTACACTGTTGTTTTTCAAATTCAAGAAAAAAACAAAGGGTAACATGTCGTTTTATTCCAAACAAACATAAGGTAACATGTCCTCTATTTATCGGTCGTCATCAAAAAAAAGAAACACGAAGGGGTAACTAACTGGTCGTGTGTGTATCTAAAAGAATAAACAATAAGGTGGAAGCGACGCGGTTTTTCGATCAAAATAAACATAGAGGTAACACTGTCGTTTTTCATCAAATAAAACATAAGAGGTAACACTGTCCGTTTCAACAATAAACATAAGGGTAACACTGTCGTTTTCATCAAAAAACAAAGGGTAAACACTGTCGTTTTTCAAATCAAATAAAACATAAGGGTAACAACTGGTCCGTATTTTACAAATAAAACATAAGGTAACAACTCGTCGACTTTTTATCGTTCGCATCAAAAAAAAACTAAGGGTAACACTGTCGTTTTCATCAAAAAAACATAAGGTACATCGTGTTCAAATCAATAAACATAAGGTATAAACGTTGTTTTTATCCAAAACGTAAGTAACACTGTCGTTTGCATCAAATTAAACATAAGGGTAAACAGCTGTCGTTTTTTATCAAATAAAATAAAGGGTAACACGTCGTATTTTCAATCGGTCGTTTTATCAAAAAAAAGATAACGGGAACACTGTCGTTTTATCCAATAAAACATAAGGTAACACTGTCGTATTTTCATCAGTCGTACATCAAAAAAAACATAAGGTAACACTGTCCGTTTTCTAACTCAAATCAAACAATGTCGATATTTATCAAAATAAAACATAAGGTAACACTGTCAATTATATCAAAAAAACATTTGGGCTGGGCCAGCGTCGCAGGCACCCGTCAACGTCGTAAATTATCAACCATCGTACGAACATCTATACTAAAATTTGAAATGAAAGATGCCGATGGGTCCAGTGATGTTGACTCAAGGAAAAATTATTTCCCAACAAGAAGAATCGACACGTATCTGATTACTACCTAACCATCACCTACGCTTGTACCACTTGCGGCATCTGCTGTATAATGATAATCTTATCGAGAATCGATAAGTCCTATCGCTCTATAACGAAAACTTCGTACATACAATCCTTATTAGACCTTAATGACATTAACAAACAAATACGCTATATATAAATATCTAAAATACTTTATTTCAATACGCCCAACCCATCGTTGTTTATCAAATAAAACAAGGGTAACACAGTCAACTAAAAGGTAACCACTGTTCGTTTTCTTTATCAAATCAAAAAATCTGATAATTACAAATAAAACATAAGGGTAACACGTCCGTTTATCTGGTCGCCATCCAAAAAAAACATAAGGGTTAACACTGTTGTTTCTATCAAAAAAAACATAAGGGTAACACTGTTTCATGCAAATAAAAGCATAAGGGGTAACACTGTTGTTTTTTATCAAAAAAACACTAAGGGTAAACAGCTGTCCTTATTTCCATCAAATAAAACATAATGGGTGAACACTGCATTTTTCAATCAAATAAAAAACATAAGGGTAACACTGCTTCCATCAAATAAAACATAAGGGGTAAACGGCGTATTTTATCGTCGCCACTCTAAAAAAAACCATAAAGGGAACACTGTTGTTTTTATTCAAAAACCCATAAGGGGTAAACACTGTCGTTTTCATCAATATAAACATAAAGGGTAACACTGTCGTATTTTTATGTCGCCATCAAAAAAATAACATGAGGTTTTACCCAAAAACCTTGATGTTTTTATCAAAAAAAACATAATGTGAGGTAACACTGGGTTTTTTCATCAAGTAAAACAAAAAAGGTAACACTGTTGTTTTTTTATGCCAAAAAAAAAACATAAGGGGTAACACTGTCGTTCAATCAAAAAAAGTGGTAACACTGCCGTTTTTCATCAAATAAAAGATAAGGGGTAACACTGTCGTTTTTTCATCAAATAAAACATAAGGTGTAACACTGTGTTGTTTTTTATCAAATAAAACATAAGGGGTAACACTGTCGTTTTTCATCGGATAAAACATAAAGGGTAACAACACTGTCGTTTTCATAAAATAAAACATAAGGGGTAACACGTCGCAGGCAGCCCGTCTATTACGTCGTATATAATTATCATACCAATCGTACTAAATCATACTATATGTTGAAATGAAAAAGGCCGACTGTGGGTCAGTGAGTTTGACTTCAAGGAGCAAATTTATTCCCAACCATGGAGATAATCCAATCACATGTTTTCTTGATTACTAACCTACCATCACTAACGCTTGTACCACTGCAGCATTGTTGAAAAATCGTTTACACTTTATCGAAATGATAAGTCTAATCGCTCATAAACGAAGAACTTTGTACATAACATACCTTAATAGGCTTAATGACATTTAACAAAACAAATAGGCTATAATATAATATCTAAAATACCTTTATTTCAACACGCCCAGACCCAATGTTCTTTTTTAATATCAAATAAAACAAGGGGTAACGAAGTCAACATAAAGGGTAACACTGTGTCGTTTTTTTTATCAAATCAATTTCTTTGGATATTTATCAAAATAAAACACAAGGGGTAACACTGTCGTATTTTATCGGTCGCCAACAAAAAAAACATAAGGGGTACACTGTTGTTTTTATAAAAAAAAAAACATAAGGGGTAACACTGGCGTATTTTTATCGGTCGCCATCAAAAAAAACATAAGGGGTAACACTGTTGTTTTCTTTATCAAAAAAAACATAAGGGGTAACACTGTCGTTTTTTATCAAATAAAACATAAGGGGTAACACTGTCGTATTTTCATCGGTCGTCATCAAAAAAAACATAAGGGGTAACACTGTCGTTTTTTATCAAAAAAAACATAAGGGGTAAACACTGTCGTTTTTCATCAAATAAAGACATAAGGGGTAACACTGTTGTTTTTCATCAAATAAAACATTAAGGGGTAACACTGTTGTTTTTTATCAAAAAAAAACATAAAGGGGTAACACTGTCGTTTTTCATCATCAAATAAACATAAGGGGTAACACTGGCGTATTTTTATCGGTCCGCATCACTAAAAACATAAGTAGGGGTAACACTATTGTTTTATTATCAAAAAAAAACATAAAGGGTAAACCGTCGTTTTTTTATCAAATCAAACAATGTCTATATTTATCAAATAAAACATAAAGGGTAACACTTGTCGTTTTTCATCAAATAAAACATAAGGGTAACACTGGCGTATTTTTATCGGTCGCCATCAAAAAAACAAAACTAAGGGGTAACACTGTTGTTTTTTATCAAAAAAAACATAAGGGGTAACACTGTCGTTTTTCATCAAATAAAACATAAGGGGTAACACTGTCATATTTTTATCGGTCGCCATCAAAAAAAACATAAGGGGTAACACTGTCTTTTTTCATCAAATAAAACATAAGGGGTTACACTGTTGTTTTTCATCAAGTAAAACATAAGGGGTAACACTGTTGTTTTTTATCAAAAAAAACATAAGGGGTAACACTGTCTTTTTTCATCAAATAAAACATAAGGGGTAACACTGTCGTTTTTCATCAAATAAAACATAAGGGGTAACACTGTTGTTTTTTATCAAAAAAACATAAGGGGTAACACTGTCATTTTTCATCAAATAAAACATAAGGGGTAACACTGGCGTTTTTTTCATCAAATAAAACATAAGGGGTAACACTGTTGTTTTTTATCCAAAAAAACAAAAGGGGTAACACTGTCGTTTTTCATCAAATAAAACATAAGGTGTAACACTGTTGTTTTTTATCAAAAAAAACATAAGGGGTAACACTGTCGTTTTTCATCAAATAAAACATAAGGGGTAACACTGTCGTTTTTCATCAAATAAAACATAAGGGGTAACACGTCGCAGGCAGCCCGTCATTACGTCGTATAATTATCATACCATCGTACTAAATCATACTAATATGTTGAAATGAAAAAGGCCGACTGGGTCAGTGAGTTTGACTCAAGGAGCAAATTTATTCCCAACCATGGAGATAATCGATCACATGTTTTCTTGATTACTAACCTACCATCACTAACGCTTGTACCACTGCAGCATTGTTGAAAATCGGTACACTTATCGAAATTGATAAGTCTATCGCTCTATAACGAAGAACTTTGTACATAACATACCTTATTAGGCTTAATGACATTTAACAAAACAAATAGGCTATATATAATATCTAAAATACTTTATTTCAATACGCCCAACCCAATGTCGTTTTTTATCAAATAAAACAAGGGGTAACACAGTCAAACATAAAGGGTAACACTGTCGTTTTTTTATCAAATCAAAATATTTTGATATTTATCAAATAAAACATAAGGGGTAACACTGTCGTATTTTTATCGGTCGCCATCAAAAAAAACATAAGGGGTAACACTGTTGTTTTTTATCAAAAAAAACATAAGGGGTAACACTGTCGTTTTTCATCAAATAAACCATAAGGGGTAAACACTGTGTCGTTTTTCATCAAAATAAACAATAAGGGGGTGTAACACTGTTGTTTTTCATCAAATAAAAACATAAGGGGTAACACTGTTGTTTTTATATAATCAAAAAAACATAAGGGGTAACACTGTCGTTTTTCATCAAATAAAACATAAGGGGTAACACTGGTCATTTTTCATCAAATAAAACATAAGGGTGTAACACTGTTCTTTTTCATCAAATAAAACATAAGGGGTAACACTGTCGTATTTTTATCGGTCGCCATCAAAAAAAACATAAGGGGTAACACTGTTGTTTTATATAAAATAAAACATAAGGGGTAACACTGGCGTATTTTTATCGGTCGCCATCAAAAAAAACATAAGGGGTAACACTGTTGTTTTTTATCAAAAAAAACATAAGGGGTAACACTGTCGTTTTTCATCAAATAAAACATAAGGGGTAACACTGTCGTATTTTTATCGGTCGCCATCAAAAAAAAATAAGGGGTAACACTGTTGTTTTTTATCAAAAAAAAACATAAGGGGTAACACTGTTGTTTTTCATCAAGTAAAACATAAGGGGTAACACTGTTGTTTTTTATCCAAAAAAACATAAGGGGTAACACTGTCGTTTTTCAATCAAATTAAAACATAAGGGGTAACACGCTGTCGTTTTTCATCAATCAAAAAAAAGATAAGGGGTAACACTGTCGTTTTTCATCAAAATAAAACATAAAGGTGTAACACTGTTGTTTTTTTATCAAAAAAAAAACTAAAGAAGGTAACACTGTCCGTTTTTCAATCAAAATAAAACATAAGGGGTATAACACGTGTCGTTTTTCATCTAAAATAAAACATAAGGGGTAACACGTCGCAGGCAAGCCCGTCATTACGTCGTATAATTATCATACCAATCGATCACTAAATCATACTAATATGTTGAAATGAAAAAGGCCGACTGGGTCAGTGAGTTTGACTCAAGGAGCAAATTTATTCCCAACCATTGGAGAGAATCGATCACATGTTTTCTTGATAACTACTAACCTACCATCACTAACGCTTGTACCACTGCAGCATTGTTGAAAATCGGTTACACTTATCGAAATTTGATAAAGTCTATCGCTCTTATAACGAAGAACTTTGTACATAACATACCTTATTAGGCTTAATGACATTTAAACAAAAACAAATAGGCTATATATAATATCTAAAATACTTTATTTCAACAACCACCAACCAACCCAATGTCGTTTTTTATCAAATAAAACAAGGTGGTAAACGCAGTCAAACATAAAGGGTAACAACTGTCGTGTTTTTTATCAAATCAAATCAATTTTTTTTGATATTTAATCAAATAAAACACAAGGGGTAACACTCGTCGTTTTTATATCGGTCGCCATCAAAAAAAACAAATAAGGGGTAACCACTGTTGTTTTATATAAAATAAAAACATAAAGGGGTACACACTGGCGTAATTTTTATCCGTCTCGCCATCAAAAAAAACATAAGGGGTAACACTGTTGTTTTTTTATCAAAAAAAACATAAGGGGTTAGACACTTGTCGTTTTTTCATCAAATAAAACATAAGGGGTAACCACTGTCGTATTTCTTATTCGGGTCGCCATCAAATAAAATTATAAGGGGTAACACTGTTGTTTTTTATCAAAAAAAAACAATAAGGGGTAACACTGTCGTTTTTCTATCAAATAAAAACATAAGGGGTAACACTGTTGTTTTTTTCATGCAAAATAAAAACATAAGGGGTAACACTGTTGTTTTTTATCAAAAAAAAACATGAAGGGGTAACACTGTCGTTTTTCCATCAAATAAAACATAAGGGGTAACACTGGCGTATTTTTCATCGGTCGCCATCAAAAAATACATAAGGAGGTAAACAATGTTGTTTTTAATCAAAAAAAAACATAAGGGGGTAACTGTCCTGTTTTTTATCAAAATCAAACAATGTCTATATTTATCAAATAAAACATAAGGGGGTAACACTGTCGTTTTTCATCAAATAAAACATAAGGGGTAACACTGGCGTATTTTTATCGGTCGCCATCAAAAAAAACATAAGGGGTAACACTGTTGTTTTTTATCAAAAAAAACATAAGGGGTAACACTGTCGTTTTTCATCAAATAAAACATAAGGGGTAACACTGTCGTATTTTTTATCGGTCGTCATCAAAAAAAACATAAGGGGTAACACTGTTGTTTTTTATCAAAAAAAACATAAGGGGTAACACTGTCGTTTTTCATCAAATAAACATAAGGGGTAACACTGTTTGTTTTTCATCAATAAATACATAACGTAAAAGGGGTAACACTGTTGTTTTCATAAAAAAAAAACATAAGGGGGTAAACACTGTCGTGTTTTTCATCAAAATAATAAACATAAGGGGTAACAACTGGCGTATTTTTATCGGTCGCCATCCAAAAAAACCATAAGGGGTAACACTGTTGTTTTTTATCAAAAAAAACATAAGGGGTAACTGTCGTTTTTTTAATCAAATCAAACAAATGTCTATATATTTATCAAATAAAAAACAATAAGGGGTAACACTGTCGTTTTTCATCAAATAAAACACATAAGGGTAACACTGGCGTATTTTTATCGGTCGCCATCAAAAAAACATTAAAGGGGTAACACACTGTTGTTTTTTATCAAAAAAAACATAAGGGGTAACACTGTCGTTTTTCATCAAATAAAACATAAGGGGTAACACTGTGTCGTATTTTTATCGGGTCCGCCATCAAAAAAAACATAAGGGGTAACACTGTTGTTTTTTATCAAAAAAAACATAAGGGGTAACACTGTCGTTTTTCATCAAATAAAACATAAGGGGTAACACTGTCGTTTTTTATCAAATAAAACATAAGGGGTAACACTGTCGTTTTTTATCAAATAAAACATAAGGGGTAACACTGTCGTTTTTCATCAAATAAAACATAAGGGGTAACACTGGCGTATTTTTATCGGTCGCCATCAAAAAAAACATAAGGGGTAACACTGTTGTTTTTTATCAAAAAAAACATAAGGGGTAACTGTCGTTTTTGTCGTTTTTTTTATCAAATCAAAAACATGTCTAATATTTATCAAATAAAACATAAGGGGTAACACTGTCATTTCTTATCATATAGAAACATTTTGGGGCTGCCAGCGCGTCGCAGGCAGCCCGTCATTACGTCGTATAATTATCATACCATCGTACTAAATCATACTAAAATGTTGAAATGAAAGAGGCCGATTGGGTCAGTGAGTTTGACTCCTGGAGCAAAATTATTCCCAACCATGGAGAGAATCGATCACCAGTTTTCTTAATTACTAACCTAACATCACTACCAATTGTACCACTGCGGCATTTCTGTAAAACAATACATTTATATTATAACATTATTCTAACAAAGTCTATCGCTCTATAAAGAAGAACTTTGTACATAACATAGCCTTAATGACATTTAACAAAACAAATAGGCTATATATATAATATCTAAAATACATTATTTTAATACGCCCAACCCACTGTCGTTTTTTATCAAATAAAACAAGGGGTAACACAGTCGAACATAAAGGGTAACACTGTCGTTTTTATATCAAATCAAAAAATGTTGATATTTATCAAATAAAACATAAGGGCAGTGGTGTAGTCTACGTGATACGCAGGTATACGCCGTATAACCACTAGGAAAACTCCAGCATTTGCGTATGCCCACTTAAAAATGCGCAATGATACGTATCAATTTCGATAGAGACAGAATTTCTCTTTATTTCATGAATGAAAGTATGACACTTCTTCAATTTTCCTTGTCGGAAGTCGGAGAGTCCCGAGTTCCGAGCATGGACATATAAAAAGTCTGAGTACAATGGAACGCAGCATTATAGCGCGAGAGGTATCCGTCCATGGTCCGTGCCGTGCCCCGTCACGTAGACCTGACGTCACGTCACCTAGCAACAGCGAAATCATCTTTGTGGGCTCCTCGGTGATTTCCAACTTTGTGTCCAACTTCCAAAATCAATAATGAATATCAAACGAAAACAACAAACCACTTTGAACGATTTTTTTAATGCAAAAAAGCCTGCTGCTGCCTTGGATGCAACTCCGTTAGTCAGGTTAGAAGATGGAGAGAAGAGTTGGGAAGAGGGAACTACAGCGGAGCCCTGAAGCCAGCAGTGTACCGGGTAGGCCTAAGTGAAAGTCGTATATCGTATACAAGTTAACTTTAGCAGATATTAGCCTAATAGTTACTAGCTTATAAGAGCTTTCCCAAACTGAATAAATACCACACACATAGCCTATATTCATTAAACAGCCTTGCTAGCTTAATCTTGGTGTAGTAAAGATAAACAATTAGCCAGGCTGATTTGTCAACGAACATTTTCCCCACCTTAAAGGATTGCGTTGGCCAACGTACTTATTATTGCACAATTTTAGTGAATGAGTCAGTGGTGTGTGTGGTGTGCTAAATATGTCCATTGTACCTTCTAGATAATATCTCCTGGCCAGCCCTGTGGACTGAGAAGTCAAGGCTAGGGAGTTTAAAGGCAGGCATTCTTGGTTAGAATGGAAGGACAGAAAGTTGGGTAAAATATCAGCCAACTTGTAAAGCTGGTATAAGAGCACACCTTCAGATGCCTGGCCCTGAATACAAGAAGACATTTTGGAGAGTTTTGTAAACTAGCAGGCCACTAACATTAAAAGGTGAAGAAACAATTGTTTGACAAAAAGTGTTTGTATTCACCAAAATATCCTTCATGTTCCTTGTGTGTTTATTACTTTGATACAATGAAGGGGTTGTGTTTGTTTTATTTTTGTCATGTGCCCTCTGCTGTTCGTTTTTGAGGATGTACTGTTTTTCTCTTTTTCTCACTGAACAAGATGTTATTTCTATAGCTGATATGTTTTAATTTATTTTTAATTTATTATTTAATAATGACTCTGTGTAATAAATGTCCTGTGCAAAAGATTCAAGTATCCCTTCGTCTCCTTCGCACATTAGTACTCAGGCCAGGCCGGTTACATATACAGTAGTATAGTGTTTATATAGAAAACAGTTTTTTTTTATTGATGCTTTATAGTTTATTTGATGCTAGTGCCTAATGCTGATTTTAATTTGACTATTCATTGTCCTAGAAGCTTATGACAATATTAAGTGTTGAATAATCTGAATTACTTATGGTGGTTGTAGGCTACTGTATGCAACAGTGAGTGTGGCGGCGTTTTTAGGATGGGTATCGAAGAGGCTAATAGGAAATCATCACAGTATGCCCACTACAAAAACCTAGACTACACCACTGCATAAGGGGTAACACTGTCATTTCTTATCATATGAAAGAAATGGGGTAACACTAGCGATATTTATGAATAAAAACATAAGGAATAACACTGTCGTATTTTCATCTCTCGTCACCAAAAACAACATAAGGGGTAACACTGTCGTTTTTTATCAAACAAAACTTAAGGGGTAACACTGTCGTTTTTATCAAACAAAACATAAGGGGTAACACTGTCGTTTTTTATCAAACAAAACATAAGGGGTAACACTGTCATTTTTTATCAAAAAATACATAAGGGGTAACACTGTCGTATTTTCATCAGTCGTCATCAAAAAAAACATAAGGGGTAACACTGGCGTATTTTTATCGGTCGCCATCAAAAAAAACATAAGGGGTAACACTGTTGTTTTTTATCAAAAAAACCATAAGGGGTAACACTGTCGTTTTTCATCAAATAAAACATAAGGGGTAACACTGTCGTTTTTTGTCAAATAAAACTTAAGGGGTAACACTCGTTTTTTATCAAATAAAACATAAAGGGTAACACTGTCGTTTTTCATCACAATAAAACATAAGGGGTAACACTGTCGTTTTTTGTTCAAATAAAACATAAGGGGTAAACACTGTCATTTTTCATCATACAATAAAACATAAGGGGTAACACTGTCGTTTTCTCATCAAAAAAACATAATAAGGGGGTAACACTGTCATTTTTCATCAAATAAAACATAAGGGGTAACACTGTCGTTTTTCATCAAATAAAACATAAGGGGTAACACTGTCGTATTTTTATCGGTCGCCATAAAAAACAAATAAGGGGTAACACTGTTGTTTTTTATCAAAAAAAACCATAAGGGGTAACACTGTCGTTTTTCATCAAATAAAACATAAGGGGTAACACTGTCGTATTTTTATCGGTCGCCATCAAAAAAAACATAAGGGGTAACACTGTTGTTTTTTATCAAAAAAAACATAAGGGGTAACACTGTCGTTTTTCATCAAATAAAACATAAGGGGTAACACTGTTGTTTTTCATCAAATAAAACATAAGGGGTAACACTGTTGTTTTTTATCAAAAAAAACATAAGGGGTAACACTGTCGTTTTTCATCAAATAAAACATAAGGGGTAACACTGGCGTATTTTTATCGGTCGCCATCAAAAAAAACATAAGGGGTAACACTGTTGTTTTTTATCAAAAAAAACATAAGGGGTAACTGTCGTTTTTTTATCAAATCAAACAATGTCTATATTTATCAAATAAAACATAAGGGGTAACACTGTCGTTTTTCATCAAATAAAACATAAGGGGTAACACTGGCGTATTTTTATCGGTCGCCATCAAAAAAAACATAAGGGGTAACACTGTTGTTTTTTATCAAAAAAAACATAAGGGGTAACACTGTCGTTTTTCATCAAATAAAACATAAGGGGTAACACTGTCGTATTTTTATCGGTCGCCATAAAAAAAAACATAAGGGGTAACACTGTTGTTTTTTATCAAAAAAAACATAAGGGGTAACTGTCGTTTTTTTATCAAATCAAACAATGTCTATATTTATCAAATAAAACATAAGGGGTAACTGTCGTTTTTCATCAAATAAAACATAAGGGGTAACACTGGCGTATTTTTATCGGTCGCCATCAAAAAAAACATAAGGGGTAACACTGTTGTTTTTTATCAAAAAAAACATAAGGGGTAACACTGTCGTTTTTCATCAAATAAAACATAAGGGGTAACACTGTCGTATTTTTATCGGTCGCCATCAAAAAAAACATAAGGGGTAACACTGTTGTTTTTTATCAAAAAAAACATAAGGGGTAACACTGTCGTTTTTCATCAAATAAAACATAAGGGGTAACACTGTTGTTTTCTTCATATCAAATAAACATTATAAGGGGTAACACTGTTGTTTTTTTATCAAAAAAAACAATAAGGGCTAACACTGTCGTTTTTCATCAAATAAAAACATAAGGGGTAACACTGCCGTATTTTTTATCGGTCGCCATCAAAAAAAAACATAAGGGGTAACACTGTTGTTTTTTATCAAAAAAAACATAAGGGGTAACTGTCGTTTTTTTATCAAATCAAACAATGTCTATATTTATCAAATAAAACATAAGGGGTAACACTGTCATTTCTTATCATATGAAACATTTTGGGGCTGCCAGCGTCGCAGGCAGCCCGTCATTACGTCGTATAATTATCATACCATCGTACTAAATCATACTAAAATGTTGAAATGAAAGAGGCCGATTGGGTCAGTGAGTTTGACTCATGGAGCAAAATTATTCCCAACCATGGAGAGAATCGATCACCAGTTTTCTTGATTACTAACCTAACATCACTACCAATTGTACCACTGCGGCATTTCTGTTACACTATACACTTATATTATAACATTATTCTAACAAAGTCTATCGCTCTATAAAGAAGAACTTTGTACATAACATAGCCTTAATGACATTTAACAAAACAAATAGGCTATATATAATATCTAAAATACATTATTTTAATACGCCCAACCCACTGTCGTTTTTTATCAAATAAAACAAGGGGTAACACAGTCGAACATAAAGGGTAACACTGTCGTTTTTATATCAAATCAAAAAATGTTGATATTTATCAAATAAAACATAAGGGGTAACACTGTCATTTCTTATCATATGAAAGATATGGGGTAACACTAGCGATATTTATGAATAAAAACATAAGGAATAACACTGTCGTATTTTCATCTGTCGTCACCAAAAAAAACATAAGGGGTAACACTGTCGTTTTTTATCAAACAAAACTTAAGGGGTAACACTGTCGTTTTTATCAAACAAAACATAAGGGGTAACACTGTCGTTTTTTATCAAACAAAACATAAGGGGTAACACTCGTTTTTATCATCAAACAAACAACATAAGGGTAACACTGTCATTTTTTTATCAAAAAAACATAAGGGTAAACACTGTCGTATTTTCATCAGTCGTTCATCAAAAAAAAACAATAAGGCGGTAAACACTGTCGTTTTTTATAAAATAAAACTTAAGGGGTAACACTCGTTTTTTATCAAATAAAACATAAAGGGTAACACTGTCGTTTTTCATCAAATAAAACATAAGGGGTAACACTGTCGTTTTTTGTCAAATAAAACATAAGGGGTAACACTGTCGTATTTTTATCGGTCGCCATCAAAAAAAACACAAGGGGTAACACTGTCGTTTTTTTTTATCAAATCAAACAATGTCTATATTTATCAAATAAAACATAAGGGGTAACACTGTCATAGAAACATTTGGGGGCTGCCAGCGTCGCAGGCAGCCCGTCATTAGGTCGTATAATTATCATTGGCCTACCATCGTAGGTACTAAATCATACTAAAATGTTGAAATGAAAGAGGCCGATTGCAGTCAGTGAGTTTGACTAAAGGAGCAGAATTATTCTCACCAAGGAGAGAATCGATCACCAGTTTTCTTGATTACTAACCTACCATCACTAACGCTTGTACCACTGCGGCATTGTTTGATATTACTGCACTTAGGCCTTTATTATAACATTATTCTAACAAAGTCTATCGCTCTATAATGACGAACTTTGTAGGCTACATAATATACCTTATTAGGCTTAATGACATTTAACAAAACAAATAGGCTATATATAATATCATACATTATTTCAACACGCCCAAATAACAACTAATATATATATCAATCTATAACGAAGTGCTTTGTGCATAATATAGGCTACCTTAGGCTTAATGACATTTAACATAACAAATATAGGCCTATATAGGCTATATAAGATACAAAATACATAATTTGAATACGCCCCAAATTACAACTAATACATTTTTATTGATACCGATAGACCTCGCCTACTTCAATAGAAGTAGCCACCCTCCCCCCTCTGGCCACCATTGTACACTGTATTGTATTGTATTGTATTGTATTGTATTGTATTCTATTGTATTGTATTGTATTATAGTACCTAACTGTGTAGCACCTGCAGTAGCTGCTGTAACACGGGGAATTGGTTAGCTAGTGATTGTTGCACTTGGTTCTATGAACATCCTTACTGTACCGATAGCGATATATTGTTGCACTTCTTATGACAAATGTATTCGCTTTGGATAAAAGCGTCTGCTAAATTCCGTAGGCCTAAATGTAAACATAAAAATAATATTTGCAATAAAAGGAAGCTTTCGCCAGAGAGCATGGCTTTCTGGTAAGAGAGCATGGCTTTCTAGTACTTCAACTGTCGCAAAAAAAACATTAATAACATGCAAATTAACTGATTACGGACCGCCCATAGACTTTGAGCGACCGAGCCAGCCAGCGACCACAGCGGCTGAAAGCAGCCAGACACGCGACCAATGCGACCTACGACGCGACCAATGCGACCTACGTCGCGACGCACGTCGTTCGCCTACTCGTGTTACGGAATTAAAACCAGCAGCAGTCCCTGAGCTGCCCACCAGGGTGTGTGAGGGAGCAGATTGGTGCGAGCAATGAAAGGGTACGACTCGAGGTCGGAAACGGTGCCCCTTTTACTAAAATAAGACGGTGATTTAGAGCAAACGGGTGTAGAATCCTATTTATTGAAGCCATTCTAAAACGACCCACCTGTTATAACATAGCACAGCAGGTATCCTGTAGTGTCAGAGATAATCCACTTGAGGCTGGGATTTTAGAAGAGCTAGGGCGCGTGGTTTGGCCCGAGGCCTAGCTAGCTCTAGTGCCGTATTATTAGAATCAGTTACCTCTTAACAAGGTACAAGTTACGAGTTCAGTAACACAATCACACATTCACATACGATTTATTTAGACCAACACAAAGATTTAGTTCACAAAAGGTGCCAACATTTCCCAATTCATTTGTACGAATACTTTATAAAACGTAATGGACATGAGCCTGAACATCAATGAGACTCATAGCATTTACAGAATCAACACAGTTCTCCATTAGAGATTCTTTCAATCTGAATATTCCCACAGAACCCTGCGTGTCTTTAGTGGAGAATAGCAACGCGCTACATTCCAACGGTCGCTTCCACGTCATCGGTTATCCTCCACGACGATGGTGCGTCTTGGGTAGGCGTCCACGTCCACAAAGATGTACCGGAACTCGTACTTACCCGTTTCAATATTCTGTATGGGGACAAAAGAGATGAGATGACGATAGAAACAGAGTCGTCTCGTCTTGAGGAACGTTAGCGCATTGTTGCATATTTCAAGAGACAAGGAATAATTTAACCCGTTGTACAAAATCAGTAGTTGGGTTGTATTTGCAAGTGGAAGCTAATGGAAATTTGCCGTTAAATGACACGAGTTTGCCACGCCTATAAAGCTTTGGAACACACTGGCCCCACCGTAGGCCTTCTGAAACGCTTGTGGAGACTGACGAGTTCGGGAACAAATCAGTTCGGTGTGCTCAGGTGTGTTGGAAGCTTTTGGAACCAAGCGGACAGTGTCTTTTCAAGCTGAGAGAGTTAGCGGTCTGAGGTTTGGAGCCATTGGATGCTCTGATCGGTTAACCAGCGAACCAGAGCAGTGTGTGGGAGGGGTGTACTAGCGGCAACCGATGTTAAGGACTTATTGCATCTCGCGCAGGCGCAGACGCTACTGTGTATTTGGCAGTAGTCTTGGCGGTGTGTTTCAATGCAACTTTTCTACCAAATGGGTCAGACGAGAGGCAACAGAGTGGTCGGATAACGGGCAGTTGGCCATTGGTCTGGGCGGTCTGTAGGCCCCTTTAAACAACAACAGCTACAAAGTACAAACCTCTTTGGATTCTGAATGAACGGTTCCTTTGACGCCTGGCTCTGATCCCTCGATATAAAACTTGAGTCTCATGTGCTTCAGTCCGTCCTTCAGGTACTCAGAGTGACTGGAGAGGAGAGAGGAGAGTCAGTTAACGTCCGTGGTGAAGCACATACTCTGTCACCGCTACTATGAATGGAAGCGCTTGTCAAGCACAAGTCTTTCTTGTGCCAGGAGAGGACTAAATCATGAACAGCTCTACAAATATAAGAGCCAGATACGCAATCTGGAGCCCTTTGGATAGATAACACCTGGGAGACTATGGATTGAGTGGATTTGTCTTGTATCCATGACGAGGTTGAGAGGGAAATCCTCAAATTGCTTAGCTTTCTTTCTTTAATATAAAAAAACATCTGATATTATTAATTAAATGATCAGAAAGACTGAAACACTCTCACTCTGCTACACGTATCACAATTAAAGAGAGAGGACACAGGGGTGTTGAGTGGTAAGACCAAGTGTTGAATGTAGAAAAATACAAACTTGAATAACTTGGAAAAATTGCAAACGGGTCATCAATTAGGACACCATTCACCGAGCTTTCCAATCAAAGTTTACAGCCAATATGTTTTTTGATTAGGTAACTTGGTGTCAACATCTCAAACAAAATATAAAATATTTTGCCTGTCTAACTTCGCGTTCCTGTTTGGACTTTGCCTTTTCGGTTGCCGCCCCTACCTGACATGCTGTCTCCTTTGTCGCCGGGTCGTCTCCCCGTAGCATTTGATTGGCTCCCCGAATGCGCCAATCACCTACAGAAGGAAGGAATGGACACCAGTGGTGCCGAGATGATGCCTCATGAAACGTCAAAGCCTCACAGCCAGGTGAACCACCAAAGTGGTTCGACCTCCAAGCTTCAAATGAGTACGCTGGGGACACCTGGTGGTGAATGAAATTATGATGAAAGAAAGAGTTTCCTGTGATGTGATGTTTGCTTCGTACAACATCAAAACATTTGAGAATTAAAGTCATTTTAGTGACACGTGTGAGTGTGCCGTTCATAAATATCGCCCGAGCTCATGGTAGAAAAGAAATCATTTGACAAAGATTTTAAGTCATCCCGGGCAAAATAGAATGTCTTATCAACTACAGTAGCCTGCTAATAATTGTAATAATAGAACTGCAGGATGACTGAGAATGAGTGTTATTCAGTACATAGCCATTAAAGTGATCTTGGAACTGGGTAGCGTCTTCTTTTTGTAAATATGTGCCAATTGTGAACCCATATCGCGGAACAGCCCGAGATGAAGCCCCGAACGTCACACGCTACGTCATTACGACCATGTGAATCCGCTGGGGGGGAGGAGCCGAGGTACTCGACACACGCCTCGACGCAAACCATAACATCCCTAATGGACGGACACATGCATGAAAGCACGGCACACACATTCATCTAAACAGATCTATGATTATACACATGAATAATACGATTAGTCTCACCAATAAACCTGAACACTGCTCCTCTCTGGGGAACAAATTAATTATAGTAGTATTTTGTTGTAGACCTTACACACTGATTTTGTCTAAAAATTGTTCAGACAAGCATTTTAAGAATAGTTGTTGCATTAAGCAAAATCCTTGTATTTAGTATTCTTTCTTAGGTATGCACAACACCAGCGATTCCTATTCCACGGTGTTTATGAGTGGCTGTCGGTGAGAACGCAAATACAGGAAAATGAAGTCTGCTGCGGTAATTCACTTTGGATAAAAGTCTGTTTAATGTAATGCATAGATTGTCTTACCTCTGGGTTTGACTTGAGTTTGTCAAAAGCTTTTCCATACACTTTATTGGGACTGCTTGTAGAGAACAGCTCCTGGAACACGACATACAATAGCCCCCCTAAAAAAAAACACATGTTTACATTCAACACAGGCGTACGAGAATGCCAGTATAAAAGCCCTTTCAATTGAAACGCGGTTCCTCAATCGAGTGTGGTCACCTGTCACTCCAAGCCCAATGACCACAACGATCAGGTACGTGAAGTCTCTGCCAGCGTCCTTGACTGTAACACAACACATAGGGCCAGAGTTATAGTCTGAAAGACCACTATTACTTATTCATTAATCATGCAGATAACCATCTTATTGGCAGGTGTACCTTTCTGTGCAGTGGAAGGTTTGACTCCACCTTGATGTCTGGAGACGGATACCTTGCCACTGTCTCTCTGTGGGCTACTTTGATTTCTATCGCTGGAGTCGAGGGACAGATCGCGCCTCTGCGCCTGCAGCCAGGTGCAGCCTGCTCCCGTCACCCTCCTCTGCTGGAGAAGGTCCAGGTGTGTGCGCGTGCTCTTCCATGGCTGCACGAGCCACTGGGTTGTTGTCCTTTGCAAATGCTGACGTGCGGCTTTAAATATCAAAGTGTAGACCATGACTTTATCCTGTTGACCTGCAGATCAGTCAGCTCTGAGTGGACCGTGGATAGCGGAAACAGGTGATTTGTCTTCCAGCAAGGAATCGTGGCGTAGATGCAGCTTTTGCAAATGATTGACCATACTAGGATGTTATTTGGTTTTAATACATACACTTTTTAAAGCATGTATGCGGGCCGGACTCCGCTGATCTTCGCCGTTCTTGTGGTTGTCAATCTTTGTGTCGCTTACATTCTACGTCATATCAGGAAGGGATTGTGGGAGATGGAGTTCAGAATGGGGGCCGATGAAATAGGAACATAATCAACCATTGTCCAAATCTTCATTATATCACTTTATTGAAAACATTCGTTCCAGCATTTCTTCATGGTATCAATAATGAAAGATGCTCTTGGCTTAAAATTAAATAATATAAAATGGGCGTGATGGATGGATGTAACATTCGGATTCTCTTTTCAACAGGTGTGTTTGTGTGGTACAACTGAATGCTTTGGTCAGATTAAAATAAATAACTAATTCAAATAAAATAAAATGACAAAATAAACTCTGAAATGGGCTTTTAAATGCAAAAATACGTGATTTCAGCAGATAAAATATATTTTGATGGAATCATGAAAAAAAAATACAGTAAAAAACTGAATGTTTTTTATTCATTTAACAAATGCACATTAAAGGTTTCTTTTTTTTTCCCCACAAGAGAGTTTCAGTCCAGTGTCTGAAATTATGTTAGTGTTCCATGGCTTGCTTCCCCTTGCCACTTTTCAAGCACAGTTGGAGGAATTGCACCTTTGTAATAATACAAAATAAATTATAGAATCATACACTAGAAATGTCATAAACAGAAAAAAAAACAAAAAAAACGTTTTTCCTCATCACAACACTCTACATTAAACTTGCTCAGGTCAACAGTTCAAGATGGACAAGCGGAGTCAAACGTTAGTCCCGCAAGGTGTCAAACTTGGTAAGATGCAGAGGAATGATTCATCTGTCTGAAGCATCTGTAGAGAGATGAAAACACCATTACTTCCAGTCGCACCCAGGACCTATCTCTCCTAGTGGCCACTGTTAACATTCAACACTAAAACCTTACCATGTGTGAAAATTAAAGGTCAAAATAAGTAAATAGGTGCTGGTACAAGTGGATATTCGAGAGGTGTGTGTGTGTGCCTGTTTATTGCACACATAATAATAAAGTGAGGTGTAAGTTATGTCATACAATGCACAGATTTGAAATCTTGTGTGATGTGTATTGTGTAGGGAGAGACAAACACAAATACATACATAGAGTTATAAATGGATACATATAGATATATAGACATAGTTTGTCTATATAGAAAATATTGATTGATATAAACTATAGATATATGTATACATATAGATATAGGTAAACAAATAAATCCATAGAGGTAGACCGATAGAGGTTTCATGAAACTTACTTCAAAGTGAGAGTGAAATAGCATTACGTGTGTGTGTGTGTGTGTGTGTGTGTGTGTGTGTGTGTGTGTGCGCGTGTGTGAGTGTTTGTTAGTGTGGTGTGTGTGTGTGTATTTGCAATTATTCATATTTGTTTACATTTATTATACCCAATTATTGCAAGTAACGGTAACTTTTGATAAAAACTGCTTGATAAAATAATTACAAAATTATTAAATTATCAAAATAGTCTAAATTAAATTTTCCTCCTTAGGACCCCAATTTTCCAACTTCCAACTTTTCCATCAATTACTGTATATCTTAGTTTATATCTGGTCATTAATTTTGATATATGAGTGATATCTTATTCTCTCAGAGGTTGAAATCTGATAGCATGAATAACAAACGTTGATGATTGATTGCGAGGTAATAGCTTCAGAAAACAACGATACGTGACGCAGGCACCACACCCTCTCAAAAGAAGGATAAACCAACAAAAGGAGGAGTAAACTGTATTTATTAGTTTTATATAATATATTTTTTTATTTTAGTCTTTTTTAAACAAAGCATCATAAAATCCATCTTAGAAGATATCCCGAAAAATTATCCCTCTTTCAATTTCTCCAAGTAAAAAAGTCGGTTTGAATTAAAAAAAAAGACATCTTCGAAGTGGTTAGTAGTTTTATGAACTTAACCACAATGCAAAAAAATATTTCAATAGTTAAGGCTTTTGAAGGGAATGAAAATGGGTGGTCTGATGTATGTTGGCTTTTTATTTGTTAATAAATAACATGCAATTCAATTAAATCAGAATATTTTTAATTAGCTTGAGTTATAGTCAAATAACTATTAGTTGATGCTATCAAATCTCAATGTTAGTCTGTTAATGGTTTAAATAATATTTTAAAAGCATGCATATGTCCTACAATTATGTCTTGTATTATTATACTAAAATTGTCATTTTTGGCTATTCCAAAAATTGTACATTTGAATGAGGTTAGTGATAAACTGTATTTATTTGAAGTCATTACCATTTAAACACATCATATTCCAAAGAATTGACAAAATGCAAGTGATAATCATATCTCATTCAAATCATGTACGCTACAAACTTAAGAAATGCATGCTCAATTAATCCAAAGCTGTTTTATCAATTGAATCCTGTTATCAACCTTAACATTTGTTATCCCAAATGTTGTCTTATAAACAAATTCCTTTTAAAATATCCATAGCTTTCAAGTTTGGCTTTGACAATCTGCCATCAACTACACACGCTATAAACTACGTTATTGACTAAAGTCCATGTTTCAATATTCTCTCCATTCTAGAGTTGGTGCTCCTTCCCCTAACACCACACCAGGTTTCTCATCTAGTTCCCTTCATACATCCTTGCTCTTTAATTCATTTGCAATATCCTTTTGTGTCTTTGTCCCTTCAACACCATCATCAGAATCATGCTGGTGCAAATTTCCGCTCCATATTTTCATATTTCATTGACGCCCGTTCGTACTGATCCAGGATTGCACTATTCTCAAGAAGTCTACATGATGGAAAAGATGCAAAAATAATGTTGGACATAAGGGGACGCACACAAAACAGACACAAACACATTGTCACAGCTCACTGCATGATGGTTAGCGCGTTGTGTGAGTTCCCCGCCCTAGTGAGAGCATAAGACTGCGCCACACACACATGCTTCAAAGTGGGCAATAGCATAAAATATGCTGATGTATATTTCCAGATACATTTACATAGTTTAGGCTTTTAGCAGATGTCTGACGGGTTTGACGTCTAGAACTCACACAACGTGTCACACGATAGAGTCATAAGAACGGGCTTCTCAATTATTCAAACAAACAATGAAACCCAAACACACACATAATATATCATGCAAAGCCACAAAGACATTCTGCTACGTGAAAAAGTGTGGAATTAGTGTAGTGTCTTCTTTCCTGTCTGCACAGACTGCATTAGAACTGATAGTAGTAATGGTTTGGTGAGGAAGCAGTGTTAATTTTTACATATTTGACATTTATTATATAAGTTATTTATAAAAGTGTGTGTGTGTGGCGAGGGGGTAAACCGCTTCATTCTGCCACGTGTGTAAATGCTACGTGTTAAATGGGGAAATGCAATTGCGATCCTCTGTGTAATCACTGTTGCATGGTCTAATTGACAATAAAATGAACTTTGACTTTAACTGTCGAACGGCTGGGGGCGAAAATGGCACACGTTAAACATTCAGTATCGGTCGACAGATTGAACCAAAGATGAGAGAGGGGGGAGGGGGCTGTCCATGCACATGGTGACACGCAGTGAGCGATACGACGTATATTCCTCAGGAGATGAGGAACATGACGTCTGCATCACCACCACAAAACACTTCAAACAACCCAAAGCCCGCCAGGGGGGCAAAGTGACTGCAAGCAAACAAATACATAAACGCACCAAAAGAATTGAATTAAAAAGAACAGTGCAGAAATCATAGCAAAATTGTGTTTTTGTTTTGTGTACAGAACACCAAAACTAGACACGAGCTTCGATGGGGGAATGAGGACGACTACACAAGAACAAGTACAGATGTGTATTTCTGGGATAGGGGGTGCTTACCTTGAGATTGTCTGTTAGACCCTAGTTGTGTTGTACTCTGACTCATGTTTGCTCAGTGAGCCAATCAGGCAGAACCTGAAATGTCATGTCTCTTTCGTTTAATATCACACGTCTTTGTAAACTTTGATACGAATGCATACTGTGCTACTTTACTTGAAAAAGGAGAAGGAAACAAGAAATCAATAGTGTTTTCCGATACCTCATATTATGAATAGTGCATGCAGGCTCATAGGAAATCGCACACTTGTCAAGTATTATCTGGGCAAAGTGCGGAGAAACCGCATTGTGTTGTATTGTATAATGTATTTCTCTTCCAAAATATATATCATATACTGTATATGGTAATATCATATTCCATACACACTCTTTTTCTAGACAAAGTGCAGATAAAGGCTAAAATATCAGAAAATGACCTTGCCAAAGCATGCCAAAATATACTATATTCAAACGAGTGCGATTTGGTGCAACATTGACAACATTTTGCAATCTCGCAGTTAAAATCAAAGTCTAAATTTAAATCTGTATGTGAACACGAGGCACCGATACAAGCCCTTAGATCAACAGTCAATAGGAAACTTTAGAGTCAGCATTGACCGGATTTACATTTAATAAGATATCTCTGACAAACCTCAATAACTAGAAGTGTACTTGCAAGCTATAAAATGTTTAAGTACGCTGTATATGGATATATATAGATATCTATATATATATATATCCAAGACTGCCCCAGCATGTGGTTTATGATATCTGAAGTGGAGAAGGCAACCTTTGTGCAGGTTTACATCATAACATAGCCCTTTGTGTAATACCACCGTTTGTTATTATGAGAGAAAGCGAGGAAAAGGCAAACGGTTAAAAGCGACAAAATGAAAAACGGCCAAATTTGAAACGGGAAAAAACAAACAAAAGAAAAGACAAACATCACGATAATGGATGGGTCAAAAACAGAGGGCGCGGCCGGGGGCGGGGCCGGGGGCGGGGCCGGGGCGGGGCTGGGGGGGTGGTGGGGGGTGGTGCTGGGCGGGGGGGGGGTGAACCAAAGAACGAGTAAAAAAACAACAACAACAAAAACGAAATCCAAAAGACGATTGATAAAAAACCAAATGAGCTCCGCCCTAGCCCCCGGGCACCCCCACATAGGGCGGGGCCCGGGGCCGGCAGTCTGACGGGGGCCTCAGAAATCGATGGATACTGACCGCTGCACTGCCTTCTCGTGGCGCGCCAGGCGGTGGCTGGTGGTGGGCACCTCGTCCAGGTCGTCCTCGCCGTCGCCGCCGTGCTCCGCCGCCTCCTGGGAGTAGCTGTGCTTCATCACCAGGATGCTGCGCCGGTTCCCGGGGGCCGGCAGCAGGGGCCTCACCGCCAGGGGCCCCAGGTGCTGGTGGTGCTGCTGCTGCTGGGGGTGCTGGTGGTGCTGCTGCTGCTGGGGGTGCGGGGGTCCCAGGTCCGACAGCAGGGCGGCGGCGGCGGCGGCGTCCCGCGCGTTCAAGTTCCCGCGGCTGCCCCGCCCGCTCAGCGACAGCTGCGACAGGTGGTGGTGCGCCGCCGCCGCCGCTGCCGCCGCCGCCCCGAAGCCCCCGCCGGGGTGGGGCGAGGAGCCGCAGTGGTGGTCGTGGACGCAGCGCGAGGACGCCCGGCGCATGGCGTGGTAGTTCTCGAAGTCCTCGGCCAGGTCCACGAGGTCGGCGGAGGCGGCGGCGGCGTGGGCCGCGCTGCGCAGCGTGCAGAGCTCGTAGTGCGGCGGCTCCAACACCTCCTGGAACACGGTGGGGTCCAGGTCCTCGCGCCGCAGGACGTACTTCTTGCGCGGCTGCTTGACCTGCACCACCACCGAGACGACGAGCAGCAGCAGCACCACGCAGCACGTCACCCCGATGATGGTGCCGTTGGTGTTGTTCAGGTTGTCCAGCAGGTTGGCTGTCCTCTTCTCTGTGGGGGGGGGGGGAGGAGGTAGGGGGGAGAAGAGAGGGGGAGAGGGGGGAGACAGAGAGGGGGGAGAGGAGAGGGAAATGCAGAGAGAGAGAAGAGAGGGGGAAGGAAGGAGACATGAGATGCAGAAAAGAGAAAGGGGGGGAGGAGGAGAGGGAATGAGGAGAGAGAGAGGGGGAGAGGGGGGAGGAGAAGAGGGAATGCATAGAACGAGGGGGGGGGAGAGGGGAGGAGGAGAGGGAATGCAGAGAGAGAGAGAGGGGGGAGGAGGAGAGGGAACGCAGAGAAAGAGAGAGGGGGGAGGAGAAGAGGGAATGCAGAGAGAGAGAGAGAGAGAGAGAGAGAGAGAGAGAGAGAGAGAGAGAGAGAGAGAGAGAGAGAGAGAGAGAGAGAGAGAGAGAGAGAGAGAGAGAGAGAGAGAGAGAGAGAGAGAGAGAGAGAGAGAGAGAGAGAGAGAGGGGGAGTCTTGAGTGGGGGGAGATAATTGTTTGACAGAATCTAAAAAAAACCAACTGCCTTTTTGGAGCTGTGGACCCAGCCTCATAGAGATCTATCAATCAATGACAAAAGCAAAGATGTATCTTCTAATACGCGTTGAAAACGACGCTGTGAACGATCAAACGCAGCCCCCGGTGTTGACGGGCAGAATTAAAATGCAGAATCAGAAGCCTGCCGTCATAACTTCATAAACAGTCCTCTGAGCAGACGGTGGCCGAGGTCAGGGTCGCCATGTGAGGACAACGCCTCACAAACAGGATGAGGACATGTCTCAGGGGACGCGCTGTAATTGAGCCATCAACCAAATGGACAAAAAAGGACGATGTGAGTCAGTGCTGCGGCTTTATTTATCGCCACGGGAACGGGAGGAACGAGTCCGGCGGCACGGAGAGAGGCCAGGAGGGCCTCACGGCGTTCCAACGTCGACCGACGACGTGCTGCGGCGCCAGCGAGGTTTGAGGAGCGGAGAAAACGAGAGGAAAACAAACTCAAATCGCCGAGGGAACAAGCCAAAAAAAAGAAACCATCAAATAAACCAAGCGTTGAACTCGGGGGACGATCTCTGTGAAGTCCACCTCTGTGTTCGTTGTACGCTGAAACGAGCCTGGTATCACAGGAATCCGTGACATGACTACCGACGCTTAACTCAAAATCCATGGGATCATCACGGAAACACGCAGATTTCCGTAATATGCGCACGGATTCCCGTTTCACCGAGCGAGTCGACCTGGTAACACAGGGATCCACAGGGAAAGATCAAATTACCTTTTTCGTCTTCCACAGAACGGAATGTCAAACCATTCATTTTGAGTTTAAGCGCCCGTGGTCGACATGCTTGTTGAAATGGGGATCTGTGCGTGTGTGCCACGGAATATCAGTGTCATTAACTGGCATTGGCGCAAATTCCGTGAGCATATTACGTAAATCGGCGTGTTTACGGAATGATCCCACGGATTCTGAGTTAAGCGTCCGTAGTCATGTCACGGATTCCTGTGAGACCAGGTTAAACAGTTCGCTCTAACGGATGGGGAGATTTGTTTCATGCGGCTACGGGTGAAACACACAAGCTCACGATTAGCTCATTAGCATTAAGAATTACGACAGATGTCGGTTATCTGAGATAATATGGGTGAGGTGTGGGGGGGGGGGTACGGTATAGCTGGAGCTCCGCTCTAAACATCCTGCATTGTCTGGCTCACGGTAAACAAATGAATGCAGGCGGCGGCGAGACTAGCTGGAGAGCGGTTCAAAGAAGCAGCGAAGTTCACCGCAAAGTCTCGGTCCAAAGCCGGACGTGGGATGGAGTACGGAGAAACCAGGGAATTATTTATGGGATTATCCCGGAGTACTGATTGAAATCTTGGACGCTCGACATACGATATTGCAGAGGGGTAAAAATTGCATAGCGGTTTGTTGAAGATGATTTATGTATAGGGTCAGGCTTCCATCTGTCCAGTGCAGCGGCTCGGACGCCAAATCCTTCTTTAGTT